>JAVKPL010015952.1:0-13213 GCA_032173675.1 Gastrolobium villosum
CAGAATTAGAACATTATTCGGAAGAGTTGAACGTTCTTAAAGATAGATCTATGTTGTTTAAAGTGAATGTCAAAATTAGCAATTTGAACTCATACAATGAGCCAAAATATCATGTGGCCAAAGTTTGCATCAGTGAAAGTATTATCACATCATTTTTGAAGACCACGGTGGACCCAAATGTTTGTTTTTTTTTATTATCATTCATACCCTATACTTTTCAAAGTTATGACTTTTTTGCGTTTATGGAAAAAACATTTCAGGATGATTCTGTATTTGACAGTCCTTGTGATGATAATATTATGTCGATAGGGTCAGGAAAAGCTGTGGTGAGTTGGTATTATTGACATAATTGCCATATCAGTATATTAATAGCAGTGAGAGTCATTTTGTTGACAGGATGTTCAGAGCCAAACCTGTGAGAGTACTGATGATGCTGATATTTCTCTCACTTTGTTGACACCGTCTGTGAAGTATGGTGATGTTTTTGAAGATAAAGATAATTGTTCAGTTGTCTGTCCTCTTAAAAAAATAAAGCTGGAGAAAGAGTTAAGTTCTGATTATAGATATTATAAAGTTTACGTGATTTATAATTTCATCTCTCTCACTCTGGGTGCCTTTTTGTTTATTTTGGCACAGTTTTGATGCTGCAGCCGGTGACACCTTGGAGCAGAAAGAAAATCTGTAACTATGCTTTGGTCGATTTTTTGTAACGAGGAGCTATTGACATTTTCCTTATTCTGTGGCCTATTATCATGTGTTGAACTTTGATAGTGTACCAAGGCCTTAATATTTGTTTTTTAATATTTTTATATCAACTTCGCTTCTTCATTTTTACCAAAGTTTGCAAAAAAAAATTCTTTTAACATTTTGTTATCAGCTTTACTTTTTCTTTTTGCCAAATGTGTGAATTTCTTTAGTACGACGACGTGTTTCAGTTTTAGGGATGTCATTTGAAATTCCCCATTATACCAATTGATAACAATTAATTTCATTATTAGTAATTGCTTGACGTTTCGTGTGATGTTATTTTTGATGCTCCCCTGAATTTTGAATTAGTGTGTTGGACCTTTAAATTTTTAAACAAATTAATAAATGCCAATAAAAGGTAGATTGAACGATTTTTTGTAACGAGGAGCTATTGACATTTTCCTTATTCAGTGGCCTATTATCATGTCTTGAACTTTGACAGTGTACCAAGGCCTTAATATTTGTTTTTTAATATTTTGATATCAACTTCGCTTCTTTATTTTTACCAAAGTTTGCAAAAAATTTTTTTTTTAATATTTTGTTATCAGCTTTACTTTTTCTTTTTGCCTAATGTGTGAATTTCTTTAGTACGACGTGTTTCAGTTTTAGGGATGTCATTTGAAATTCCCCATCATACCAATTGATAACAATTAATTTCATTATTATTAATTGTTTGACATTTCGTTTGAAGTTATTTTTAATGTTCCCCTGAATTTCGAATTAGTGTGTTGGACTTTAAAATTTTTAAACAAATTAATAAATGCCAATAAAAATGGTAGATTGGTCGATTTTTTGTAACGAGGAGCTATTGACATTTTCCTTATTCTGTGGCCTATTATCATGTGTTGAACTTTGATAGTGTACCAAGGCCTTAATATTTGTTTTTTAATATTTTGATATCAACTTCGCTTCTTCATTTTTACCAAAGTTTGCAAAAAAAAATAAAAAATTCTTTTAATATTTTGTTATCAGCTTTACTTTTTCTTTTTGCGTGTTTCAGTTTTAGGGATGTCATTTGAAATTCCCCATTATACCAATTGATAACAATTAATTTCATTATTAGTAATTGCTTGACGTTTCATTTGAAGTTATTTTTAATGCTCCCCTGAATTTCGAATTAGTGTGTTGTACTTTTAAATTTTTAAACAAATTAATAAATGCCAATAAAAACGGTAGATTGGTCGATTTTTTGTAACGAGGAGCTATTGATATTTTCCTTATTCTGTGGCCTATTATCATGTGTTGAATTTTGACAATGTACCAAGGCCTTTATATTTGTTTTTTAATATTTTGATATCAACTTCGCTTCTTCATTTTTACCAAAGTTTGCAAAAAAAAAATTCTTTTTATATTTTGTTATCAGCTTTACTTTTTCTTTTTGCCAAATGTGTGAATTTCTTCAGTACGACCTGTTTCAGTTTTAGGGATGTCATTTAAAATTCCCCAGTATACCAATTGATAACAATTAATTTCATTATTAGTAATTGCTTGACGTTTCATTTGAAGTTATTTTTAATGCTCCCCTGAATTTCGAATTAGTGTGTTGGACTTTTAAATTTTTAAACAAATTAATAAATGTCAATAAAAACGGTAGATTGGTCGATTTTTTGTAACGAGGAGCTATTGACATTTTCCTTATTCTGTGGCCTATTATCATGGGTTGAATTTTGACAATGTACCAAGGCCTTTATATTTGTTTTTTAATATTTTGATATCAACTTCGCTTCTTCATTTTTACCAAAGTTTGCAAAAGAAAATTCTTTTAATATTTTGTTATCAGCTTTACTTTTTCTTTTTGCCAAATGTGTGAATTTCTTTAGTACGACGTGTTTCAGTTTTAGGGATGTCATTTATAATTCCCCATTATACCAATTTATAACAATTAATTTCAATATTATTAATTGCTTGACGTTTCGTTTGAAGTTATTTTTAATGCCCCATGAATTTCGAAGTAGTGTGTTGGACTTTTAAATTTGTAAACAAATTAATAAATGCCAATAAAAACGGTAGATTGGTCGATTTTTTGTAACGAGGAGCTATTGACATTTTCCTTATTCTGTGGCCTATTATCATGTGTTGAACTTTGACAGTGTACCAAAGCCTTAATATCGTAATGGTTTTTTGGTTTGCTTTGTTCAGAATATAATATTTTTTTTAGTTTGTTTAATTCTTCATTTGTGTCTGTGTCAGTACTTATGTCTACCTTTTCTCTATGGTCTAAATATTTTTCATGTGTTTCTCCATATAAAATATTAATGTATTATTCTTGGTGTACGTTTAAGGGATTGTGTGTGTCGATATATTATCCAATTCTATTTATTTATTGCTGATACGGGTTGCTTTGGAAACTTAACCATTAACACAGAGTTGCTTTGGAAACTTAAAACTTATCATGGAAAATTACTTTTTCTGTTTTTGGCGTGTTTAGTTTAGGTTTAGGTTTGTTGGACGATGTGCAATTGGCTGCTATGCTAATACTGTTGTGTTCCATTTTTGTAATATGCAAGCCATTACTGCAGGATAGATACATTAACCTTAAGAGTTAATTTATGGATAGGAATTCCTAAACATGAGTTTATATTACATCTAGTTATGTTAATTTACATTACCTTAGCCACACAAAGATGAGTTTGTTAAACAATAAATATAAAGAAAAAAATATGTTGGTGGGCGGAATGGGCCGGCCCTCCGGGCCGAGCCCATTTTGTCACCTTTAACTGTCAGTATTTTATATCAGCATGTAATATATTTTTATTTATATTCATTCACACAAAAAAGGTTCTTATAGTTCCATGTAGATTAATATCTACATCTATAGTTGCCCCTAAATTGACTTTCTAGGGAGTGTGTAGTTGTGACATATATATTAGATAAAAAGTTGACAAATATTTAAGTTATTAAGTTTAATATTCTAACAAACACTTCATAGTTGAAGTTAAATGTGGTAATATCAAAATACCTTTCATTAGCTTAATTGCATAAGTATAAATAACTACTCACACCAACAAACACACACACATGTATATGTATATATATTTAATGCATCGTATTTGGTGAGGGATACATATGAAAATTAAGAAGAAAAAATCTTGGATTGTCGGTTAAATACTTAGTAGTTACATTATTGATTTTTCTTTCTTTCTTCAAAGCCAGTAATTAACATAAGACTCTTCGTACTTCCCCATGCAATTATTGTTTCGACAATCTAAATTATTTATGATTTTTAAAATTAAATATTACTCATTTTTTCAAACAATGTAATTTAATTTAAATATTAATGTTTGTAACAAAAACTATTGCCATCTATATATAAAGACCTATTCTTTTTGCCTCAAATCTTAAATTTGTTCATTGGTATATAGGAATGTGTTATATCAGATCATGTTATTTTATTGTAGATATTAGCAATATAATAAATACAATTAATTTATTTATCATTTTTATTTATTCCATACATCATAAATATCTTAAATAGTTTGCCTTTCCAAACGATTTTCCTTTTCCAAATTTCGTTTTATTTATTCTTGTGATTTACTTTTTTTTTCAAACATCAAAAATACATTTGCACAAAATTATGGCACGTTATTATGATTAATATTAAAAAAAATTATGCATAACTCTTTATATTCTTGGAAGTTTTACTTTCTTTGTACATTTGTACATATTGCTTCCCTGTAAATATCCTAATCTATATTAAATTTTTAATAATTATTTCAAAGCAAATGATGTTTAATAGGCTAGTGCTTTCCAATGCAGAAATATGTTCAATGGTTATCTTACCACTATTCCAATGATATTTAATAAGCTTGTGCTTTCCAATGTAGAAATATGTGCTTTCCACTCAATAACATTTCAATATCTTTAAATTTTAAATCTTACGATTCTAAGAACTTTTTTTGAACTGACAAAGCATTTTATGGTTAAGAAGAAAAATGCTTTTAATTTTCATCTTTTTTAAAAATTGGTTATACATATATATTAGCATGTTTATGTTAAACATTTAAAAAAAAAGATAATTGTACTAATTTTTTCTTTTATTTTATATAGATAGATATTACATCCTAACTACTTAAAGTTACAATTTGTATACTGATTCCATTTCATCTAATCTATTCTATATATAAATGCTTCCACTCCGCCTTGATAAAACACAGCAAACACTTGTTGATGGAGGTAATCTTGAGGTAGCTGGGAAACATATTAATATTGTATCAAAAATTCAAAATGTTCCACACTTACAAAGAAATTTTATCCTTTAAGGCAGCTATATCAAGTAACAAAGTCTCTACCACAACCGATATTGAATTACCAGCTGTTAAAGAAAGACAATTAGGTGTAGACTGCATCAGCACCACTTTTCTTCCTTGACCATGTAAGATAACTATTTTTTTATTCCAGTTAAACTCCACCAACATTTCCCCATAATCATGAATTACTCTTCATAAGGACCTCAACCATAAAATTCCCAGAATAATCCCCAAATTATTCAACTCAATCACCTATAAATCAACCTGAAAATCACAAACTTGAATATTCAAAAAGATAGGAGGGCATTTCCTTTCGCAGACAAGGAATTTTCCATTAGTCAAAAAAATCTCATCCGAGGGATTTTGATAATTGGCATACCTAACTTATCAGCCAATTCTTTTTGCACAAAATTATGAGAACTATCCGAATATATTAAAACTAGATCTAACCTTCCACAAAAGCGATAATTTGAACTGTAAGGCTCTCTGGGTTCTAATTATTCTTGATTACTCTCAATGAAAGTATCAATATTAAGGGATATGAACCCTAACAGAGACGCAAGAAACTACAAAAAAAAAAATGAATGAGCAATTATGTTATTTCATCAAAAATCCATACCACATTGTTATAGCTGAAGTTTTATTACATTGACACCAATGACTTACCGCCTAAAGAAGTGCCGCGTGAGCACTAAAGAATACCCACAACTCTATTATTCAACGAAGCTGCACCTATTACTTACAAAAAGGCTACTGATATAGAATGTTGTGCCTATGTTTACTTTTTGGATATTAACCACGAAATTGTTTGGCCAAGATGGAGCACCAGACCTTCTCTTGTTCGTAACATAGGTCCTGATTGTGGAATCAATGCACTATACGTAAAGAATATAAAGGTTCAATGATTTTGATGATAACAAACAATCATTGAAAGAAAGTTTTAAAGTGCAACCATAAAAAATAAGTCTAAACAAGATCAAGACTCAAGCTTCAAGAGAAGTCTCTAAGTCCAAACAATCTCAAAGTAACATATATAGGACTTAGGATTATTTGAAAGGGAAATTAATTCCATACGTGAACGAAGCTCAAAGTATTTTTCAAATTCATGCATTAAATCATCGCTTGACATTCAAATACATTCCTAGCATGAAAATATAGTTTTCAATGTTTATCAAATGTTTAAAAAATATTTGAAACTGATTTGAATTAAGAGAAAACCATGTTAGGGTGAAATCCAACCTTTCAACAGGTTGGTAATCGATTACCCAAGCAATGGTAATTGATTATCTACTCTGCAGAAGACAAAATAACGGCTATAAAGCGGCTAGTTTGCGAAAGTGAGTAGAAAAACACCCATAGGGGCCCTCTATAAATAGAGAATATTGTTCCATTGATTAGACTACACTTCTTGATCATTATTACTCATTTATATCATACTACTTGCATTATTCTTGTCTTCTTGATCATAAATTCTCTTTGAGCTTTATTCTTGTGAGAGTGTCAACAACCATTGTTCTTCAAGTTGTATTATTTGTACTTTGAGAGTACTTAGCCATTGTTAAATACCTTCATTTGGTTTGTTGTGGTTGTCGTGGTTTGTGAAGCATCCTCAAGCTTGATAGTTTGTGAAAAAGATTGATCGAGAGGCTTCAATCTGAACGTAGGTCACGGTGGTGGTGACAACCAGGATACATCTAGTATACAATTTATCTGACCTTGAACTCTTTACTTTAGTATTGAAATTGCAATTTTTGATTGTGTCTATCTAGTTGCTTGCTTAGTTTATTGATCACACACTTGCTCTCACACTTAGACATTTCCTTATTAAATTATTTTATTGAAGAAATATTCTTTAAAATATCAAATGATGCACTTTGCGAAAAGATTTTGTAAAACTCAATTCACTCCCCTCTTGAGTATTGAAGGCACTTGTCCAACACTGATCATATTTCAAAATAAAATGATACAAAATATTAATTTTTTTTTTTGGTTGATAAATTTACAAAGCTGATCAAATTTTACTTGAATATAATCGAGAAGGTTTATAAGTAGAAAGAATGTGCACGTATACTTAATTAGCTGGGTCGGGTCGTATACTGACTGATTTACATCCCCTCTATCTTCCTACAGCAATATTTTTCTTCGTAGTTGTAAGAACATCAATAGCCAACACACAAAACTACCGGTGAATGAAATCCTAGTCCACGTTCAATGTTAGCGTTCTGTTCAAGCAACCCCTATTCAATCTACGTTAATTATAAGAGCTGTTCTCCTAAAATTCAAGATGCAAGTGGTCTTTTACCACAACGGAATGTTCTTAATGAAAAAATAATAGAAACATTTTTTCCTTAAATCTTATTATTTTAATAAATTCTCTTATTGTTTAATTAGATCTCCTTGCATAAATCATTATAGTCTTTAGATACCATTTATTTATTTATTTTTTACCAAAACCAATTTTATCTGATTATTCAAGCACCGTCAAACACATATTGGGGACGACTCTCTCAATTCTCGATTGGTTAAAGGGAGCAAACTTCTTGCTAAATGGTAGCTAGTTAGTTAAATTTTTTTAAAAAAAAATATAGATGAATTAATAAGTACAATTAAGTATGTGTTACAATAGGTAGCAATCTTAGGAATGAAGGGCCCAAAAGGATGTTACTGTCATTAGCCCTTTAGTACAAGTAGTGGAGTATCGGTTCCTTGTAGTGGGACTTCGTCAATAAGCCATTAGGCCAAGTAGTGGGGTATCTGTTATTAAGGGTTGGCCTCAAGTGTGAGTCATGGATTACGTGTCGTGGAGTTGAATTCTATTAGAGTCATGGAGCGAACGTGGCATATAAGCCTGACAGGTGTCCTTGTATGAAATCAACTTGGATATATAGAATTGTTTCCTTTGTTTTCTCTCTGATTGTTCTTCTCAAATTCTCTTGTTCTTCTTTGAGATTCCATTGTAGGATCTGCAATCCTATCAGTATGTAACTTAAATTGAGTCAAATAATCTAAAATGTTACATCATTTATATTTAAAAGATTGTAAGCGAATTCACTAGAATTGATTTAGTGGTGAAGGATTTGGACAGTTTGTATGCTATTATAGGTTTAAACCTCAGTATCACCAATATACTAAAAAAAAAAAAGAGATTGTAACTGTAGTTGAATAATTCTATATATAATAAGCAGAAAAATATGTATTTATATAATTGATCTCATTAAATTTTTCTCATATCTAATATTATCAAAATACAAAATTAAAGCATGTTTATCAATATATATATATTTATTTACTCAGTTTGATGACTATGAAAAATTCTTTAGTGATAATAAAAATATGGAATCTATAATGTAATAATAAATAAAAAAAATATTGTAATTAAAAAAATCTTAGGAGAGTTGCCTATATGAATCTTGCGCGTTTGGTTGAGGAGAAATTTTATGAATAATAGGGGAATGTGATATATAGGAAAATGGTTGGAAAGTGATATAGGTAGAAAAATGTAAAAAAAAGTTGTTTGGTTGAGAAAAATTTTACAGGGAAAATTAGGTAACTTTTATGAAATCTATGTTAGTTGTAGGTAAAATATAGATGGGAAAATTAGGTAACTTTACGAAAATAACCTGTTTGTAAAAAATATTGGCCTATTTACAATGCTGTCAAATACCCACTTAAGAGAGGGTATCCAAGTCTTTTGGTCAAAAGCTTATCCTTGCTTTTCACAAATACCACATGCTCAAAGGACAAATATGGCTGGCTATATCATGATAAAAGGTAGGCAACTTGGTTTGCTAGATAAGTTATTTAGGTGGGTAAGAGAAGAAGATGGCTCAACCAAACATGGTTATTACATATTCCCACTTCTCAGTTACCCATCTGTCTCAAAATTTTCCCCCAACCAAACACCCGGTTTATAGACCTCGGAAAAAAGTTTTAGGCAAGGGGGTGGGGATTGTTCTACAAGTCTTTATAAGGTGAAAAAGCTGAAAGAAGCTCTATTTCCTCCCCTTCATTGATTTGCCAGATTTTGAAACTCAAAACATTGTTATTCTTCTAGCTTGTAATTCTTTGTATGTTAAACATCCACAAAAAGGAAATAGGTAAAATAACAAAATATGAACCTTATAAAATTTGAATGATGTCAAAGATTCTTCCATTATTAAAAAGACTTTCACATTGTGATCATCATTGAGATATACATAAGAATTAAGCAATATCAGTTGATATCATAGGAAAAAAAAAAAAAAACGAATCAATTTACATTAAAGAATTGAAAGAATACATGTTCAAAACAAAAGATCAGGACTAATCAAATTAGTACTTGCAAATTACAAAAAGAGAAGTTATATGACAACAAAAAATCAGACCAAGGAATCAACTTTGGGAGCCATGTTTCCAAACAACAACTTCAAGTCATTCTGCAAAGGTGTGAAGTTCAAGTCCAAGCACATAACCCTTGTACTATTCGACCTTTTCAGAACTGGGACTTTTACAACAACATGGTTTATAGAAGAAAATCCTTCGTTGAATGCAATTCTGTGTCTTCTCATGTGTCCTCCAAGTGCCTGGCCCTTAGAGAATTCCTCACCACAAATGGAGCACACGTGCACTTTGTGTTTATTCCCAAAGCTCAGAGTTTTTGTCTGTGCTTTGTGTTCTTTCGTTTCTAGTTTCGGTTTCTTGTGACTAGCCCTGTGGCCACCGAGGGCTTGAAATGACGAGAACTTGCGGTTGCATGTGTTGCACTCAAATTCCACTGGGCCAAAACGTTTCTGCGTTTTGTTTTCTCGGGGATGAGAGAGCAACATTAGACAATTAGCCAAATCTATGGTCTCTATTCCTTCTTCATCTCTCTGTCTCTTCATTGCTACGGTCAAAGAATTAATGTGAATATGCAACGTGATTGAGGCAGTGAAATGCGCAAAAGAAGATATTGAGATTGAAATGTGATGGTATTGGTGAGTAACATAAGGACATAGAGATTGGTATTTATAGGCTGTTTGGGACAAAGTCAAGGACTTTGACTGATTTAAATAAACCAATACTTGGAGGCTATTTTTGTTTAATAATAATCAGATTAATGAATGTTTCAAATCTTTAGAAACTTGGAAAATAAGCTTTATTATTTTATATACCCTTGCTACTTACGAATTCGCTAGTCACATGTACGTTGGATTATCCCTTTCTTGCGTCACATCGAAAAGTTTTGCCCTCGTGGGGTTTACGCTCACTAGTTTAAGAAGTGCAACCGCGTGAGAAGCAATGTTGTTTTGGCGTGCTACACTTTGAACGAGTCGTGTGCGGCGAGCTACACCGGAGAAGCAAGTGGTTCTTCTTTGAAATTAAACTGGTATTGCCTTGCAATTGGATAAGAATTTTTCATGTAGTATTCGCGCAGGTTATATAATTCTTATGTTAAAATCTCATGTTGTAGAGATAAAAAGCATGTGGGACCCATGTATTAGAAAAAATTATATGTAGGATCCATGTCAACTCGAAAATCAAAAAATGTGTAGGAAAATTATAATTCTCACGTTGAATGAGAATTATAAAACTCTTTATGTAATCTAATCCTTTTGTTTTGATTGGTATGATTTATTGTTTTTTTTTTTTTTTTGTAAGGATTATTGTTTTTAGTTAAGCATAAGTAATAACAAAGGCTTATTTTTTTTAAAATAGAAAATTGTAATTACGATGTAAGAAGTTGAGAGTGCATGGTTAAAAAATTTATAACTATAAATTAAGAAATATTTACATTTTTTCTATATTTAAGTTTAAATTTAATGGTATTCAAGTGCCTTTTATACTTGTTGACGTGAGTAATATGTGCTACCATAAATACTAGACATGATATCTAAGAACTATTTGGTCACTCTTAAGAGCTTCAATATAAAATATTAAAGAGAACATTCAATTCTCGTAGGAAAGTATATTTTAAGGGTGACTCCATGGTAGCCACCGATACAAAAATTCTTCCATCTTCTTTAGTAGCTAGCCCACACTCATAGTTAATAAAATCCACACAAAATTCTGTTAGGGCAAATAATGGGTTAGGTGAGCGTGCACTTCACGTGCGTTTTTCTTCTTCTCTGTTAGGGCAAATATGAGCGTTCTGAACGTAAAACAAGGTGGATCTCAATTTTCTGAATCTGATTCTCGAGATGGCATGCGAAAGAGTATCAAGAGATCCAAGAATGGGGAGGAATTTTCCCCTGATTCATCCAATCGAGGAGCAAGTTTGGGAAATCTGATGGACCGGGTTCCGTCAGGCAAACCCAAGTCGTTCGCGGAGGCTCTTCGATCGGAAGGTGGCTTGTTGGGGGAGGACGATTCTTGGCATGAAGAGCTAGATGATGATAATAGCGAACCCCTGGACCCTAAATTAGGTGTCATAAACGAGCTGGGTTTTCAAACAATATATGGGGAAGACGGCTCAGTCAGGTTTCGCTGCACAAAAGAAGCAAAACAGAGGCTTAGAAGCCCCTGGAAAAATGCAATTATTGTAAAGTTGCTGGGGAAAAAGGTTGGGGTCATGTATATGAAAAATAAGCTGGTCAGCTTATGGGCAAAATCAGGTTCCATCATAGTAGCTGATCTGGGGAATGACTTCTTCTCTGTGAAATTCTCGAGCCTGAAGGATCTTAATCTGGCCTTAAATGGAGGTCCCTGGGTGCTGATGGGTCATTATCTGGCAATAAGAAGATGAGAGCCCTTCTTCAACCCCCATAAAGCAAATATCCATCGTGTGGCTGCGTGGATTCGTCTTCCAGGTATACCTCTTGAGTTTTGTGTTATCCCTGTTTTAAAGATGATTGCAAACTCTGTTGGTAAAGTTCTTAAGATTGATAAAACCACTTCACTGGGTGATAGAGGGAAGTTTGCGAGGGTTTGTGTTGAATTGGACCTTTCTAAACCTTTGAGAGGGGAATTCATATTGGAAGAGGAAGTATTTAAGGTGGAATATGAAGGATTGTACCTGATTTGTCTTCACTGTGGAAAATATGGACATAATTCTGAAAAATGTCCGGATTTTACTAAACCTGCTGAGAGCAGTAACACACAGGAACCAGTTGTTGAAAAAGTGCCACCTATTGCCAACCATGGTGTGGGACCTTGGATGGTAGTGCAAAAGAAAAAATTCCCAAAGAACCAACATCCAAAGAAATCTGAAGGAAAGGCGGATAGAGCTTTTGGAGATGATATCTCCAATAAAAGAGGCTCTAGCCAGGCTAATCAAGAGCCTATGATCAATCCTGGTCCAGCTGTTCCGAAAAATACCAATGCAATTCAGCTGTGGGAGCTAGAATGAATGTGAACAAGGAGAATGAAGGGGCTACTCCTCTCAAGACTAAGCCTCAGGTTCCAATCAGGAAATCTCCATCAGCTCAGAAAAGGACTGCTGGGAAGTCAATCTATAAGCCTAAATCTTCTGAGAAGACAGAATCCTTTATTTTCACTACTGCTTCTAAGTCAGTAGGGAAAAGCTCTAACTCTGTAGAGCTCCCTTCATCCAGTAATCCCACTAAACTGCGTCCTCAGAATCATGTCAACACGATTCCGGTTTGCCGTCTTGGAAAAGAGCCTATTCTGATTGAGGTAGAGAAGGATCTGTGTGATAAGATTGCTGCTTCTAATCTTAGTGATATGCCTGGTCAAACTACTAGCAGTGATCTATGTATGGAGGATAACAAGCCTTCGGATATGGATACTACTCAATCTAGTAGTGATGTTCAATTGAAAAAAGGGGAACCTCCTGATAAAGAAGGGAAGGATGGAATGGAGATGGAAAAGAATTCAACCATGAATGAAGCTGCTCATATGATAGAGAGTGTTCAGGGGCTCAGTAACCCTGACCATGATCTAGTTATCCAATGAATTGCCTAGTTTGGAATTGTAGGGGTGCTGCAAAGAAATCTTTCAAGACATCCCTAAGTAATTTCGTAAGGAAATATAAGGTTGGCTTGGTTGCTATTTTAGAACCGAGAATTAGTGGGGCTATTGCTCAGAAAAAGATTAAACAACTGGGTTTCAATAATTTTGAATTAGAGGAAGCTGTGGGTTTCTCAGGTGGTATCTGGATCCTGTGGAAGGAAGATGCTTTCAATATAGAGATAATAGAAAAAAGTAGCCAGTTCATTCACATGTATTGCTCGATTAGTTCAGGGAATTCTTTTTTCTTAACTGTGGTCTATGCCAATCCTAGGGAGGATATTCGTGAGGAG
>JAVKPL010015953.1:0-62500 GCA_032173675.1 Gastrolobium villosum
GTTATCTTCTTTTTTGCTTACCCCCAAAGAATCCCATAGAAATATAAGCTACCGATAAAGATCATAGGGAATATTGCTCTACCATACCTTGAGATCTTTTTGTTTGAAAAGTCTAAATCTCTTTTGGAAGACAAGGATATTCTCTCGTTTTCTATCTTCAAATCCGCAAGGAATCTTCTTCGCAAGACCACACAATGTGAGGATGAAACGCCGTATTCTGATTCCTCAGTTTCAAATTCCTCTCTTACCTTTACCGCTTACAGCCAAAAAAACATTCCCCTACCTTTTTTCTTCTTCTTTATATTAATTATTAATAAGGGAAACCAATTTCATTCGAAGTAATAGTTTGAAATTTTCTCGTAATTCATGATATTTTTACTTGCAAATGTCACGTGGGTTCATGGAAGCCCGTGACGGCGGGACCTTAATCATACACAAATCGCAAATGAAAAAAGAGAGAGAAAGAGATAATTGATACAGTGTGTTTATCCTGGTTCACCCGCCACTCATTACAAATCACTAGAATTCCAAGAAGAATGTAAATAGAATTAGAAAACATTCATGGGCCCAAACCCAAACTACTAAGAAAATAAAAAATTACATTAAATTAGAGGCTCACAACAATACTTAGCCTCTATGGGCTAGGGGTGCTATCCCTTGCTCGTTCATCTGGGAGCGGGACCCCAGTTATCTTCCTGTTTACCCTTACAACAAGTCAAAGACCCTCATCGGCATGCAAAGTATGAGTCATACCCAACAACAAAAATAATAAATCAACTTCCTTTACCTTAATTATAAATTAGAGTATTTAGTGACGTTGTTGTTTTTATTTTAAAGAACACTAGCTACCACAAACATTTTTCTACCTTACCCCGACTAGAAATAGTATAACGTAGCCTTAAAAAAAATTCTTGAATATCACCAATACTACAATCTTTGCCTTTTTTTTTTTCACCACAAAAAGATTTTTACTTTTTTCTCCATCTCTTTCTCTAGAGTATATTTACAAATCAAAGTCTAGGGAAGTATATCAAGTTCCGCATATATGAAGATTTCCTTAGTTGTTCTCACATTTCCACCACAGATATACGATGATGTAACAATGACATAGTATATCATTTCATGCACTTTAACAATATAGAACTAATATATACTTGGAAATATATGCATAATTATTATACAAAACATATAGTACGCTAGGATTAAAATTTACATATTACACAAGAATTTTCAATAATGCATAATGTGATGATAAAATGTGACCATTGAAATACAATAAGAGTTTGTTTGGTGGATGTGATATGATAAAGACAAATAGGATAAAAAGGCTAGATAAGAGTAGAAAATGATAATGGCCTAATAAGCTCATATCATATGTGTATTAAATAAACAATTCAATATAATTATGTTAGCATATCTTGTGTGTGAAGAACATTAGCGTAAAAAATAATTCACAATATTTGAATAGAGCCACAGATTTGTTGTTGAGTGAAAGTTAATAGATTTTTTTTTTCAAACACGCACATCATGGTGGCAGTGGCTAGCTAGTGGAAATAGTGGTGGTCGTCGACGATGACGATGGTAGTGACTGATGATAGTGATGTTGGCCGGTGGTTGATAGCTGTATAAGGACTGACTCTTAGGTTATTAAGGGAGCTAGAGAAGACAAATGACTATCTTTGTAAGAAGAATTTCATATTCTATCCGTTGAATCCTAACCCAAACCTAAATCCTTAGGGTAACTTATTAGGCTGAGAATCAAATAAAATGAGCTAACGTATGATAACTTTTCCTATTGTATCCCAATTATCCTATCCACCAAAAAAACTCTAAATATAATAAGAGGGATGTTATACTTATCATAAATTAAGTTTGTCACTTCTTATCATCAAATTTTAATCGTTAATTTCTACAAATCTGACGGTTATAATTTATTGGATGACACTTATTAATTAATTATTAATTCTCAAAAAATTATAACCGTCAAATTGGGAATGATTAAGATTTGGTGGTAAGAAGTGATAAACTTGGTAAGTATAACCTTCTTCATATAATATTATACTTGTAACAAAAAAGGCTATAAAAACCCTTTAATGGATAAAAGTGTTTTAAGGGGGATAGAAAAAATAGAGAATGAGAGAGAGAGAGAGAGAGAGAGAGAGAGAGAGAGAGAGAGAGAGAGAGAATGTGAAAGAAAGTAAAAAGTATTATTGAGAGTAAAATCCATTCTCATTGTTTTACATTTGTTATATGTTTTTATGTTTGAACTTATATCTCTTTTAGTTTTGTGGTACACTATTTTTCTTAATTTGTGGAGGCACTATAGCTTTGACAAACCATTTTCTCATAAACTTTGCTACACTCTGATTTCATGGTTTTTGTTGGATGTTCTCATGTTGTTTATGTAAATGGTATTTGATCAAGATTATGGAACTAATTGATTTTGTTAATTGTATATACATTCCTTTGGTACCAAATGAATATCTAAAGAATAGGTAACTTTTAAGAGTAAATTATGATGTGAATTGACCTGAGGAAATTCGGGATCAGACGGTAATGTAATAAGGGACGTCTTACTTTGACTAAGAGCTCAGCCACCAGAGGCGGACCCAGGGGAAGGGATATGGTTGGCCACCCCTCCCCTCCTTGATTTTAGATTTTAGACTTGTACTCACTCTCCCAGTTTCCATGGCAACTACTAAAAGAGCTTTCTCAACCATGAAGATAATTAAGAGCAGGCCCTCAAAATCGAATGGAAGATCAGTTTCTTGATTATTTTTTGATTACATATGATTGAATTATAGAAGAGTTTAACAATATGAAAAAGCATAGAGCAAGAGTTAAGTGAATTGACCTTGAATTCTGTAATAAATCTCTTTCAAACTTTTTATATTAGGTTCATATATAATTGTATGTACTTTTTTTATAAATATATTTTTATTTTTATTTTTGCCCCCCACTATAAAAAATCCTAGGTCCGCCATTGTTAGCCACTCAGAAACCTTTCATATTCAGAGATCCTCGGAGGTTGGGCATTTAGTAGTTTCAGTTAAATAGTACATAATCTTTGTTATATTTATTATTGCAATAATTTTTGAAATACAGATTTTTATTACAAACATGCTTAGAGAGAATGATATTTTGCGTTATAATGGCTGGATTGGTTAAAGTTTAAAAACCTCAAAGTTAATGAGATTTATCTTGTGTGTCTATATTTGTATGCTAACTCCCCTTGAAAGTAAACATGCCTAATATGTGTCTAACGGTTGACAAATGAGGGATAACACTTAACTTTCTCGAGGATCGCACAGATTTTCGTCGTGCTTTGGGTTGAAGAAGTGACTACTATTTTTTACCTAGACATGATAGAAACTTATGTGTATAGTGTGGACTAAATGGGACTTAGTCAACACACCAAATTATTGTAAATAAATAAAAGTAGTAACTAGGTCCCACATACTTAAGATGTTTGCGTACCAATTCTGCTGATGTAATTTAATCTAATCTAGCGTGATATTGAACTTGACTCCACATATAGTGTATAATTATATTTGAAGTTCTTATTATATGTCTTCCTTTAATCTTTCAATTCATAAGCGTATAGTTATAACTCCTGATTTTAATTCCTTATTTCCCTTTTTTCTGTTATAATTTTTATGCTTTTACTTAAAATATTATTTAAGAATGAATGTGATATTCTCTATGCTAATTAGTTATAAAAGGTGTTACAATACTTATGTATACCTTTGTTATTGGGTATTTGGATATTCTTACCTCAATTTCACATGAAAGATCATTAAGTATAAAATGTAAGAAAAATAAATTAAAATTAGGATTACATGAAATTTTTTGAAAATATGATTCAAGGTATCTAAATTACGATCATTATGTATTCCTTCTTCGGATAGAATGTTCAATTTTGTCCACGCAAGTATCTGCTCCAAATGTTGAATTTTCATGCTCTATGCCTTCACAAGAGTTCGCCTCAAAATCTGGATTTTCTTGGTATGCGCCCGCACGAGTCAACGCTCAAAATCTTGAATTCTCTTTCTCTGCGCCCATAAAAGTAATCGCTTCATCAAGTTTTCGTTTTAAATCTTGAATCCACTTTCTGAGATCTTCATTTTCTATGTCATGCAAGTCATTCTGATGCAGTTGTCTTTCTTATTTAGGAACGAATCCACATCCCTTGCCTTCACAACTCTGCCATCAACGACCTCTACAATTCTGTTCAGCCATTGGTTGAAGGTAACCTTGTGCTCTGATATCAAATGATGCTGAAAGCGCATAAAAAAGTGGCTAAATAGAAAGTTAGGATCTCATAAAAGAATAACCCTCCGTTTCTCAATTATAATTATCAAAATAAAATAAAAATTAAATTCTTACAATATGGGGTCTTAAACGCCCTTTTATAGGCTAATTATAAATTAATCCAAAATTCAAAATCTTAAAAATAAGGAAAATCTCTAAAATAAATATAATTATAATTAACTTCTACAAATAAATTAATCCAAAATTCTGGTTGATTATGTGCTTCCTGCATTAGAAAAGTTCTCCTTATTAAGTCTTGACACAATTGTGTTCCCAGGGTCTCGAACTTGAGAACACTAGTTAATTTGAAACAACTCTTTACCCGTTGATCTATATACTTGGTTATTAAAGATAGGATGATAATATATAAGTATTGGACCCAAATTACGCATAATATATATAAACCGAATTCAAATTGTCCTTGGCTCACTATATGAGTAAGAGCCCAATTAGAAAGTGTTAGTGCAGGAGTAACACCTTGGATAAACTCAAGTGAATGTTGTCAACAAGTAATATAGGATTGTGAGTCCATATATCATTTCCACACAGATGATTTATAAAGCGTGATTATTCAAGTAAAGAAATAAGGAATGATTTTTATGGTTGGTTTTGTAAAAAAAAGAGACGATTAACCTAAACTAATGAAAACAACAAATTAAACTAAGGTGGTTTTTTTGGATACAAAGGATAAATTAAGGTATTAAAGTGATGGATGTTAAATATAGGTTAGATTCAATTTTCCTAATATAACAATATTGTAACAATGCTATAACATATATTTTATTAACTTTTAGTTAGTAACCGCATACTATTGTATGTATGGACTCTCGCCAACATTGTATATATACCCAACACTTAACCTCTATATTTCTATGCAAGAATTAACTATTGAATTCATTGAAGTTCAAGTTCTAAGACTATGTGGTTTGAATAATCTCTCTACCTACAAATTAATCAAGTTTTCTTTAACTTAATTAATCCACATTATTCTCTATATCATACTCATTGAATAAATAATTAAAAATTAACAAAGACTAAGTTTAGGCATCCACTGCTACAATACAACATATGTGATCTATCACCCAACCTAAGAAATATTTAGCTCATGATGGAAATAAAGAAAGAAGAAATAAAAGGAAGAGAATTCACTCAGATATATTCTAGAACTATAAAACAATGCTGCATTAAAAGCTCTGTTCTAGCGCTGCGAACAAATTCCTCCTCAACAATACTATAGCACGATACTGCACACTGCCTTCAACTTTCAAAGACTTTTTTTCTCTCACTCTCTGAACGTCTCTGTGTAATTACCTTCAATCTTCAGCGTTCAAGTCTGACTTCAATACGCACGGTGAAGTCCTCATTAAATATAAAGCGTGGGTGATGACTTGGGTCTCAAGATTGGAAGTGTAATCCTTAAATTTGCTGTTGTAGTCTTATCTTATCCCTAATTTTTCTCTATTTGGATTAGGCCGTTGACACTTAAAAAGATATGGTCTTATCTTCTTGATTCAATCTGAAAATATTATTGTTTCTCTTAAGATAAGAACCTATCTTCCTTTATTTTTGGGATTTGAAGATGGCTTGATTTTCTAGAAGTCCTTATATCCCTTGCTTATGGTGAGTTATCCTTTGTTTGGGAATCTTAACTGAATTTCAAACTTGAATTGTTTCTACTTCTGTGTTGTCCTGCTGTCACAATTGCTGTAAGCATTAGTTTCCTCATTAGTTTTTTTTTTTTTTTTTTTGTTATAGCATTCAGGTATCATGTGTTCCTGCAAAACAAAATAATCAATCAATCATCGATTCTTACATAAAATCAAGGATATTTTTCATACTTTGTCATTTTAAAACACTTAATCATGAATATGCAACATTTAGATCAAATGTCATGCAATTAAGATAACTTATATGAAATTTATACAACTAATTCATCCTGAAATTCCTATATTAACTTTCTTTTGGGAAAGTTAACAGAAAACAAAATAAAATTATACACTTTTCAATTTCTAATTTTCTGGAGCCCCTCAATTACCTTTCTCAAAAACCAACAACACTTACTTCCTCCCCTTCAAGTCACCCACTTCCTAATTTTACCCTGCTTTTGTCTCCACATTTCTCCATTTAATCACTTCTTTCTTTTCATTTCACTACTGTCTTTTTCTTTATTTATTTCACACACTCTCTCTATGTCTCTTCATTTAACCTAATCTTTCTTTCTCTCTCTCTCTCTCCCATCTCACCATTGTATTTTTTTATCTCTTTCTTATTTGTTGCTATAGACTTTAGTCATTATAACTTGGTTTTATTTTCTCCATTTTCATCATGATTTACGCCCTCCACTATTAGGGCTCTTTAACGTATATGGGGCTTTTACCCATTTAATTTTTCAATTTGGTATTCGATTCACAAAATTTACGAATGGAGGTCATTGAGTGACACAAGGGGGACTTAGCGATACTGAGTGTCGTGCCCAATCCCCTGCATCACTCACAGATTCAGTTTTTTTCTTCTTCTTTTTCTTTCATTTGAGTGTTGCCCCCTCCCGTGGGGAAATCACTGGATTGTGCCAAGTGGCACAATCTTGTTACTTCCGTTACCGTAAAACTTCAGAAAGCCATAACTTTTGACTCGAGTATCCAAATGATATGATATATTTTATCTCTCACAAACATAGTTTAAATCTGTAAAAAAGTGGAACTAGTGTTGCAAATTTAAACTATATTAATGGAAGATAAAATATGTCAAATTAGGTGTCATTGCGAAGATCTCGAAAAGTTATGTGAAATAAAAAAAAAATCATCTCACTTGGATACCCGAGTCTAAAGTTATGGCTTTCTGAAATTTTACGGTAACGGAACTAACGAGATTGTGCCACTTGGCACAATCCCGTGAGTTCACCGGGGGAAGGGGGCGGCACTCAAAGGAAAAAAGAAAAAGAAAAAAACTAAATGCGTGAGTGACGCAGGGGTTATTCGCGGTACTCAGTGTTGCTGGGTACCCCTTGCGTCACTCAATGACCCCTATTTGTAAAAATTGTAAATCGAATACCAAATTAAAATTTTAAATGGGTAAAAACCCTGTATGGGTTAAAGAGCCCCACTATTAGACCAATGAACCCCTCCACCCTAAGGCGGTGACAACAAAGACATGTCTGAGTGGGTGAATCAATGGGTCATAACCGGTCGGTCTGTATTAGTTTTACAACACTGGTCTATATAAAAATATTGAAGTCCTCCTTTCTTATTATATCATGGAATCATGATAATTATTATCAAGTAATACTTAGAGTAAATATTTTTATAATGCGATTCAATATAAGAAAATTTAATGATTTTATTTTCTTTAGTAAATATTAGGTGACCAAGACTTTATATAACCTTCTTAACTTTTATGCTGCAATAAATTAAGTAATGAAGAAATTCTAAACAATTTTTGTAATTTATTTTAAAAATATAAAGAGATGTTCGATAACCATAGAAGCTATTATGGATTGTATTATAAATTTTAAGATCTTAGTTATATTTTATAACTAGTCAACATTTAATTAAAAACTTAGTTAAATTATAAAAAAAGTTAAAAACATAAAAATCCTATTAAAATTTGTTAAATTATATGAAACTATTTGAAATTAAATTAAATTATAAAAATTACAAAGTAAATTACCTAGTTATATTGTTTTAAAGACAAATGTCAGGCTGATTACATCTTGCCCCCATTTTAATAATAAAATTATTATTTTACCCGTCTTTCAAATTATGTACCAATTTTTTCTTCTCAATCTATGTACCAATCTACCATTGTTTGACCAAAATTTGACCCATACTCACCCTATTGGTATATAGTTTGACAAAAAAAGGGAGAGATTATAGTTACAACCTTTTTTCTTTACAACCTCTTACAACCATATATTATAACCGTTAATTTTTGCCAATCAACGGTTATCATTTATTGTAAATTAATGAATAATTAATAAGTGTAATTCACAATAAATGATAACCGTTGATTGACGGAAATCAACCGTTATGATATATGGTTGTAAGAGGTTGTAAAAATAAAGATGGTAAGTATAACCTTCCTAAAAAAAAAAGTTAGTAAATTGATAAAAGAGGGGTAAAATGGACAGTCAGCCCAAATACCAAGAATTTATTATTTGTTGTTTTGTTTAATAGAAAAAAAAAGATTTAAAGAATCTACGAATATATTTTCTCCCGATTAGTTTTAACATGACCAACCCATTTGAATCTCAAGTATTCAATAATAGACAATGGTCAACAAATAATTTGAATATTAATTTTTAATATTTTTTAAATTTTCTCATTAAAATTGTGACTATTGTTCTATTATTGATTGGTTGAGATTCATCACAAG
This sequence comes from Gastrolobium villosum, assembly GCA_032173675.1. Lineage (NCBI taxonomy): Eukaryota > Viridiplantae > Streptophyta > Magnoliopsida > Fabales > Fabaceae > Gastrolobium > Gastrolobium villosum. The sequence goes on from JAVKPL010015953.1 coordinate 8,683, forward strand.
ACATAATTATGTGAAAATTAAATATGAGAGGATTCATTCTAGTAGGACTTATCCCTGTGAGCAATACTAATTATTAGGCAAATAATTTTTTTTTATAAATATTTTAGGTTATTGGATTTAAATTTAGATGGCTGGGAGAATGTAAATTTATATTTTAATACAAGTTTATCTTTTCGCTATATTATGTAAAGTTTGATATGAGTATAATTTTAAATATTGAATATATAAATATTAACTCTATTGTTAATTTTATTGAAAATAACATATAAAAATGAATAAAACATGATTCTAGATTACCAAAAAAGAAAACATGATTCTAAATAGGGAAGGAAATATTTTTCACTTAAAATAATTCAAAACAATAATTAAAATAAATAAATATAATTCTTATTGTATTGTTAAAAATATATTTATTATATATATATGATAAGTAAATTTTTATATTATTTTATTTTATAAATATCTAAATTTATACAATATATATATATATATATATATATATATATATATATATATATATATATATATAGGGTTTAGCGGATGTAAAGTGACTGCACCTATATTGGTGCAGTCATATAAAATACGTCATTTTATAATGTAAAAACATTAAATATGGGGAATAATATACAAAGGTGGAAATATGTAAAACATTAAATATGGGGAATCATAACCATACAAAGTTGGAAATAAATATAATATTTTTATTTTCTACAATTAATTTTAAATGCGATCTTCCTTTATCCCACCCAAAACGACGTAGTTTTTAGGTGACTGCACCAACGCTTATATACAGTCACATTACAAATCATTTTGCCATATATATATATATATATATATCTTTTTTATTTTATTTCTACATAATGAGAATTTTGATAAATGGAGAATTGTGGGCCGTACATAAGTCCCAATTTAGCTTGCTAAATTATAGGCTTTGGGGATTAGGGTAAGAAAAAGCCCTATCACAAAATGGGCTTAAGGTTAATATAGGGCTTTGAGAATTATCCCCTATAACCTATTTTGATAGCTTTTCCTTTACATTAATCAATATTAAAAAAATCTAAAACCAAACAGAAGGATTACTCAATTAAGCAAGATTCATGTTGCACCCCAGTCTCCATATGAGTTACCACTTTAAAATAAGAAAAACTGATTGAAACCTATAATAATTAGCAAAAACTCTAACGTAAAATTCATGGAATGGTTTGAAGGTGTTTCGATTCCTTTGGTAGCTTTGGATGGGCATCTTTTGATGGTGCTACATGAGATTTTTTATTCCCTATAAACTAAAGTCTTACTCTTCAATCATTCAGACAGTAACATTAGGTACATGTTCTAATAGTCCCCAACTGATTAAATAAGAAGAATACATTTGAATTTTAAGCAAATAAGCTCATGCTCTATCGCTTGGTACATACAACCAATGTGGGACTATATATCTCAACACGCCCCTTCACACGAGAGCCCATTGGGCTTGAAGAGTGTATGATGCAATAGGCCCAACCTACATGTGCTAAGAGAGTCCAAAAGAGAAAGTGGGGGACGGCGGGGATCGAACACTAAGGCTCTGATACCATGAATGAAAAGAACCTTGGGATACACCACCCCAAAAGATAGCTCAAAGGGTGGGAGTGCCCAAGGCCTTATAAACACCACATTAGTTGCACATACAACCAATGTGGGACTATATATCTCAACACGCCCCCTCACACGAGAGCCCATTGGGCTTGAAGAGTGGATGATGCAACAGACCCAATCTACCTGTGCTAAGAGAGTCCACAAGAAAAAATGGGGGACGGCGAGACTCTGATACCATGTAAAGAACCTTGGGATACACCACCCCAAAAGCTAGCTCAAAATGTGGGAGTGCCCAAAGCCTTATAAAAGGCCACATTGGTTGCAGGGGACTATATATCTCAACAAAGTTGTCACTTGCTAGTTGCTAACATAATTAAACATACATCATCATCAAAAGAATACAACTCTTAGTGCATTTGACTCAACTAGCTCAAGGATTCCAAATAAAGTTCAATATATCTCCACTGTATGAGTTTGAATATGAATAGTTTACAACTTTACATGTGGATTTTTTTTTTTTTTTTTTTTGTGGAGAAAATATCTTGGAGACAATCCTCTATGTAAGTCCTTGCCTGCTCATCGGGATTCCTGACAATGTCACTAGCATCCTATATATTGACGTATTAGAATAATTTATCATTATTTTATCTCAAAAGAAAGAAAATTCTCTCTCCCTCTTTTTTTTCTTCTCTCCCATTCACCCCTACAAAATAGAGGACCATAAAAAGTATGGCATGGGAGCGAGAAACCTCACATTCTCTTTGAAGGAGATAAGCTAACTTGCAATTTTAGTTTAAGCATGAGTTGGTAAGTGAATGGATATAATTTCAGGAAATCCAACATTACTTAGAGAGAAGAGGGTGAGTTGGGGGTAAAGAAACTTGGATGGGCCTATAGTCTTGACCCACACCTAGCCACAAGGCAACCTGGTGCACAAGTTAGTTAACATAATCTAGTGTGTCTTTTTTTAATTTTTTATTTGGTAAGCATAATCTAGTGTGTCTTTAACAACACCATGTTCTAAAACTAAAGGAAAATGTTGCTACAGACTCCTGTAACTTCCCCTAAAAATAGACATCCTAAAATAATTGTGGTACTTTTGAAACTAACATAAAATTAACTAGGCAGAATCAAGGCCTTACTCAGCTCAAGCAATTCAAAATCAACCAATGATGTTCAACAGAAAACCTAGTAACATAGCCACAACTAAATAGTGGTGGGACTCAAACCTAGAATATGAGGGATGTAAATTACTACATTTATTACATTAATTATTACTAGATCAACTTTACTTATAGAAAATAATATTTATAATTTTATATATATTATATATATCTTGAAAAGTTTTTGTGGTGGGACTCAAACCTATATAACATAGTATGTAACTTACAACACTTTCCCCTAGATAAATATTATTTATTAGTTGAATATATATATATATATATATATATATATATATATATATATATATATATATATTGTTGATTTTATCAAGTATGAGTTGTAAAGAAGTACCACATCGGTTAGATATAGACCAAGTGATGACTATATATATATATATATATATATATATATATATACCTTTTGCAAAGGGTTTTGGGCTCCCCCATACCATTCTCAACAGTGGTATCAGAGCCAACGATTTGGATGGACTAAGTATTTGGAAGGCCTCCGCAGAAGGCTAGTGAAAAAAGACTAATTAAGGGGAGAGCATGATGTTGGATCATACTTGAGGGGAAGATGTTGAAATATATATATATATATATATATATATATATAATATATATATATATATATATAGATAAGTGATGACTATATAAGTGCAAAAGACCCATAAACCTACCGCCTTAAGGTTTTGGGTTGATATGTGGTGTCGACCCATTATCGCTTGACCTATTGGTGGATGTACCATTTGCAAAGGGTTTTGGGCTCCCCCATACATTCCCAACATATATATATATAGAGGTAGGATCCTTTGACACCGGAGTTAAATTTCAATTTTGACACCTCATATGAGAGCCCTTAGATAAAAAAAGATCAATGGTGTCACGTGCCTGCAAATATATATATATATATATATATATAGGTGTCAAAATTGAAATTTGACACTGGTGTTAAAAGATCCTACCTCATATATATATATATATATATATATATATATATATATATATAAGGAAAAACATTTCTCAAGCAGCTTGAGATAGTTTATCTCCAAAAAACCCCAAAACTACGTCGTTTTGATTAATGAAGGGTGTTTATGTAATTTTAGGTGAATTAATGAAGGGTGTTATTGTAATTTTATTTATTTTTATATCATATACATTTTATGAAACCCTTCATTAATTCACCTAAGATTACATAAATACCATTCATTAATCAAAACGACGTAGTTTTGGGACTAGCTGGAGATAAACTTATCTCGAGCTGCTTGAGAGATGTTTACCCCATATATATATATATATATATATATATATATATATATATATATATATATATATATATCTCAAATGGTTTAACCAGTGACTCACATATTGAACATGTGATCTATTGATGATAACCAAATGATGACTAATCCGAATTTGATAATATTACTAAATAATAATAATGTTTAAGTTGGTAAACCCAATTCCATGTGTAAAGCATAAATCATACTTTAATCAAATAATAATGATAATAATAATAAAGTGAATATACTCAAATAAAATTACAACAGGCTTCCCATTTCGATCTCAGGCTCTTTGCCAAATTTGGCTCTACAAATTAAATAGATAATAATATTAGCCACCTCGTATGAAATAAAATAATATTAGCCCCCTATCAGACTTGGTGCACCAAGCTCACATCTTTATTATTAGCTGCATAGTTACGAACTTACGACCAAGTCATTCCCCAAACAATTCATGATTATAGACCATATACAAATAAACCTTTCAAATCAATAATTTATATATTATTCCAACTTCCCAAGTTATACAAAATTTAAAATACTGCATCAAGATTCAAAACTATGATATATTAATCTTAATTACAATGTCTCTTAAATAGCATAAATAATGCTTTCACCAAAAATAAATAACATAAATAATGGTTGGTAGAAGCCACCTCTGTTTAGACATATATAATGTCAAACCAAGCCTTTAATTTTCTTATCATAAAAAGTCTCCCTCTCTCTCTCTCACACTATTTTTTTTCTATCATACAAAGTCTTGAGATCGAGGAATATATAGCTGTATCCAAAAGTAAATTAGAAAAGGTAGCATATATTGAGGCCCTTATCCTATCATGCAACAGTTGTTTGTTCTTTCCTCTTTAGAGAAACCAAATTCTACTGTTGCATTGAACCAAAATACTCAGAAGAAGGAAATATTTCTTTCACAAAATCTGACTGAAATCTAAGATTTAAGGTTGTTTCAAGATCTAGAATTTTGCTTGCAAGTTGCTTCCGGTGAAGGAATCCTAGCCCATTATAGTGCAACTGTACTTGCTTTATTCTTTATTCTATGTTGACTTTCACCTTTTTGTTCTGGCTGGTGCTGCCAATGTTAGAGGGAAAATAATGTAGCGAGGACAAAGATTGGTAGAAACTCAGGTTATTCTTTGGCTTTTCGTTTAACTAGGGACAAGTACAATTCTTGATTGGTCAGTGCCCCCTTTGTCATACAAAGGTAAACCAAAGTTTTAGGATCAATTGGTGCAACTTGATCTTGCTTTTATTATACGTGTTTGTCTACAACTTGTCCATGTTGTTGCACAATTATCGAAAGTATAATATAATTTAGTAAGAAATGTTTATCCTTTTAAATAACACAACTTATATCCTTTAACTCTCACAAAGAGTTGGGACCCACACCTTTATTTTTTTTTTTGTGAACTCTTTCTCCTCTTTTATCTATCTCTTTCTCTCTCTTAAAATGACACAAATTTACATCCTTTAAAATGACACACACTTTAAACTGTAATTTAACCGGTATAAGACCACAAGTACAATTTTAAACCTTGCTTCAAGCATAACATAATTAAGGCATCAACAAAAATGTCTTTTCAACTTTCTAAGAGATTCTTCTTTTCCACACACGACATAGCCCTTTAACAGATACAGAAGTAAATCTTGTTGGGAAAAAAGGAAAACCGGAATAGATTGATAGCCATTAATAGGGAAGTCGAAAAAATTTACGAGGGAGAAAAAAAAGTTACAATGTGTATTCTTCTTTGAAATTATAATTATTTATAGGGTTTATTGTTCGTCCTGTTACAGAAAATAAAATTATCTTTAGCAATCCTAAAACTATGTTATTTATAGGGTTGAGAGAATTAATAAACGGTATTTTGATAAAATTTATATAACAAAAAAACAAATAAGATTCCTAAAATATCCTTCATTAATTTTCTCAATTTTCAAAACGATGTAATTTTGGGATTGTAAGAGATAACTTTACCTCATGTAGACCGGAGAAATATTTTTTATTTATTTATGGGAAAAAAAAATGTATATTTTTCTTGAAATTATAATTATTTATAGGATTTATTGTTCGATAAAATTATGTTCAGCAATCCTAAAACTATGTTATTTATAGAGAATTAATGAACGGTGTTTTGATAAAATTTATATAACCAAATAAGATTTTATCTTCATTAATTTTCTCAATTTTCGAAACAATATAACATTGGGATTGTCGGAAATAACTCTAGCTCATGTGACTGGAAAAATGTTTTCCCTTTATTTATATGACTAAAAGAATTAAAACATTGCTCACAATAAATATTTCTATAAGTTTTGAAGGGGATAATCACTAATTATACGAGAAAAAAGTATAATGTTTAAATTTAAAGGTTTGTATAAATTTAGAGGGGGAGATTTTCCTCCTAATTACTGGCTCGCTTCACCACTCAACATGTCACATCGGTAAACTCACACAAAAACATATATAAATAGGCATTTCTGCCACTCTAATTAAACCCAAGAAAGGTAGGAAAAAAAATCAAGCAGAAGCACGTTATGCCTAGATCAATGGATCCCCTTTTTCTTGGACGTATAATAGGAGACATTTTGGATCCCTTTACAAGTTCTATCCCTCTAAGGGTTGTCTATAACAATAACTCAGAAGTTATCAACTGTTGTGAGTTCAAGCCTTCCCAAATCGTCAACAAACCAAGAGTTGATATTGGTGGAGATGACCTCAGGACCCTTTACACTCTGGTATGCTCACCTCCATATGTTATATTCTTTCGAAAATTCTACATCTCTGTAGCTAGCTCGATATACTTGTCAATTTATTGCATGCAATATGCAGATCATGGTGAACCCTGATGCTCCTAGCCCAAGTGACCCCAATATGAGGGAATATTTGCATTGGTGAGTGCCCCCCTGTGTCGCCTTGTGATTGTGTGTCTATTAATCTATGTCACTGTGACAGAACCACAGTTACTTAATTACGCACAACATCCTTCAATTCTTATATACAAGCCTATATCTTAATGCTATATGAGCAATGAGTTAATCTCGTGTTCTGTTCAAAATGGCTATCGTGTCTTTGATATATAGTAGTGAATTCATTGCATGCGATATGCAGATCATTTTTATTCAGCACCGTTTTTATGTTGTTTTTTTTTTTTTTGGGACAAATTAACATATATACTAGAAAGAATAAATTCAACCCAAAAGTTTAAACTGATCATGGGTGATGCTACATGGTTTTTATATATCTCTAATGTTAATTTTTCAAGTGAGCTTAAGCTTAAAAGGTGAATAATGCATCAGCCCACCCTACTTATGTTCCACAAAGAAAATGGGGCAGTGAGAATCGAGTCCATGACACCGACTGAAATCATGTAAAGAACCAATTCATCCCAAAAACTTAAGTTGGTGGGTGAGACTACATTAATAATTTTTATATCTCTAACATATACTATCGTGTCATTGATATAATTTCATGTCGAAAAAAGTCTCAGGCCCCATTTCCATTGTGATTTCTCAACCTGTTATGGACCCGTATAAGGGGCCGATTTAAAGACAGGCCCAACTAAGGGCAATCCAAGATTTAAATCAAGTATAATTATGGATATATACCCATCAAGGATACTAATCATAATACGAAAGCATGGCAGATAGGCCTGGGCCCTCATTGGAGGTACTAAAGACCCACATCATATTACCCACATGTAACTCCTATAAATAAGAGGTAAATCCTAAAGGTACGTTACGCTCTCTCTCTTACTGTTATGTTATCACTGTGCGCACACACACACCCCCTTTGGCAAAGCCGTTGTTTGTTTACTCTGCACAGTGATCTACTTGATTCAAGGGTATCTCCTTCATAGATACCTTGGAAAGGACACTATGTCCGAGATTAACGTACCAGTCTATTGGGCTGGGCATCTGTCTCAAAGACAGAACACAACCATTTTTTATTATTTCTAATAAAACACCAAATTGTTCATATGATTTACGAAAATGAGATTAATTCTATTTTTTTCAAAAAGAAAATCATTTTCATTATTAACTCTAAGATTTAAAGTAGGCTTAGAGTTGAATTTATTTTATACTAAAAGCTACTTTAAAATAGTTGAGATCATGAGTTCAATCTCCATCGCTCCCTATTTTTTAATGGAATTAAGTCAGCATAAGGTACGATAAAAAATGGATCTATGTAATAGTCATGCTTCAAATTGAAAAGGCTTCTGCGGGAGGGAGTGTGCTAGAGAAGTAATATAGAAAACTATTAATGTAGCCTTTATTTAACAACTCAAGTTTTTAACTGAAATGATTGTTTATGAGACATTGACCGTACTTCCATCATGTTTCCGGTGGTTGGAAAAGCCTTGGAGGACTGTTGCACCATAGTCGCTTAGATACTTAGCTACTTTTCCAGCCACTGGGAATGTGACATGTGTCTCGTCTATAGTAGTTAAGTATCTCGACGACTATGGTGCCATGACAGTTTAGAAATTTTTTTGCACTCCGTGACATTCAGATATATTATATTGAGAAAATAGGGCAATACGGTCAATGTCCCATTGTTTATTATGGAACAAAAAAAAGGTATGTGTAATATACACACTTCAAGCCTAGAGTACACTTTCGTAAGGGGTGTGTTAGAGAGGTTATAAATAAAAACTATTAAAAAAGTCTTATATAAAACTGTTTTCAAATTTTTGAATAATTTGTTATTAGGGTAAATTTTTAGGGTAAAGGGTAAAATTCGTAAATACAAATTTAGAATAACAGTAAATTTAAAAATAAATATGAAAACTCTAAAAAATTAATATACATATAAAAAAACTCCTCTAGAAACTTTTAACTTTTTTATATTATAAAAAAGTCTTTTTCCGACACGAGTTTTTGTAAAAAATTATTTGGCGTAACTTTTTCTTATAAGAAGAGAAGTAAAAAAAAAAAAGACTTCAAACCAGTTAGTCTTAGATGAAATATTTGTGCTTGATGCATTTACAATATAAGATTAATGGATTTTATAAGAGTTATGTTATAGGAAAAGTGATTATGTTATGTTATAGAGATTCGTTTTGCGTGTCGGAGTTTTTTTTTGCTGCGGGCCCCACAAAATATTGTGTGCGTAGGAAATTTTTTATGGTCATGTTAAATGATAAATGATAAACCCATAATTAATTATATGTTTATACTAAACAAATTTTGAATCCATTTTACTGTTTTTGACAATTACTTTTACATGAGAAAATAGTATCTTATAATTATTCTTTTCCGGTTTTTTGTTGTTGTTGGAAATAATAGGAAATTAAAACAAAAACACAACAAAAGAAACTAGGCACAAAACCTAAACCAGTGAACACCTATAGTTAGAGGTGGCAAAGTGTGCGGCCCGCTCCACCCCGCCAAAAAATGAGCAGCCCGTCCCGCCCCGCTTTTGAAAGTGGACTGAAAAACTCAGCCCGCCTCGCCCCGTTTGGCGGGTTAGGCAGGTTGGCCCGCCAGCCCGAGCCTATTTTACACTAACCCGTCTCGGCCCGCCTATGCCCGCCAAAAAATGAGCCCGCCCCGCCCAACCTTGCTTTTGAGATGGGCTGAAAAACTTAGCCTGCCCCGCCCCGTTTGGCGAGTTGAGCGGGTTGGCCCACCGAGCCGAGCTCGTTTTGCCGGCTCTACCTATAGTGTCACCATACAAACTATCAAGACAACCTGACGGTGGACTATCAAATTCCTGAATGGCCCAAGAGAAACCATAAGAGTAAGAGGCTAGAAAGTCCGCTACTCTATTTCATTCTCGATGAATGTGAGACATATACATCTGCCAATCTCGCTGCATCAAATTGCGAATACGATTCACCAAATTAGCCGCAGGGTAATCATAGTGGCACCCATTTGTAATAAGTTGTTGGGCTGAGATTCCTTTATCCCAAACTAGCTCCAAACCAACCAAGCAAGCCCATAATTCAGCATGCAAAACCGTTCCCGAACCTAAATTTTTAGGGAATCCAACAATCCAAGTTCCTGAAGCATCACGAAAAACTCCTCCACACCCGGTCCTAGTACCATTAGCATCACATGCACTATTAACATTAAAATTAAAATTAAAATTACTATCTCACTCGCAGACTCTTCTACTAGTTTACCAAATTAAAATTACTAATTAATATAATATGACTCACAAAGAAAACTGTAGAGATTATTAGAAAGAGATTTTTGGTAAATGAATTTAATTCACCCTTATATTACAAAATAAAAGGGACTCGAAGTTTTAACATATTTGCATTTTTAGATACTTGAATTTAAGATTATTAATTAAGTTGAAATAATCCTTAAAAGTTGATCACGTGATTGATAGTGATTTCCTATTATACTATAGTTGGCCATTATATGCAAGGTTTTAGTGTTGAAAAATGCCCTTTCTGCATTTTTTTTCTTTTACATTTTTACATATTTTTAAATTAATTATTTTTAAACATGAATCTACGTCAAATATAGCGATCATTTAATCTCATGACCTACCTTTTATTTTAGAACATAATTCATCGCATTCTTAACTTATTATCTTTTAAATTCAAATTCTTTTAAATTAATTATTCATACATTTTTTATAATTTCAGATATTTTTTATTTTAATATATATTTTGAATAAATTATTAATTATATATATTTCTTAAAATCACAAAATTTTCTCTTAATTAATTTTTAATTTTCTAATATCCATGAATTTAAAGTTGATAATGCAAGATAATATATTTGTGTTAAATTAATTCTTTATATTCTGACTTGCTCTAACTTGGTAAAAAGATATCAGGGGATTGATCCACCTTTTTAAAATGAGTTGAAATAACAATTTTTTTTTATTCGGCAAGTAAATTCGTTAAAATAATAAAAAAACAAAAAGAAACAAAAACTCATTATGCTAAAAAGTTTGAAACATTGCAAGGAAAATTCAAACACAAAGACACAGAAATGAAGTTTGAAATGTGAGAAATGGAAGAAAAACAAGTCTTATTGTTGTGCCGTCGTTTCATATATATATATATATATATATATAGGAAAAATAAATCTTATGTTGTAGGAGAATTCTAATCTCATGTCATAGATACATCAAGTGTGGGACCCACCTATTTTAAAAAAAAAAAAACAAAAAAAACGAGTGGCACACTTTTTTATGGTGTGTGTTGGAAGAGTTTATTTCTCATGCAACATGAGAAAAACAAACCCCTATATATATATATATATATATATATATATATATATATATATATATATATATATATATATATATATATGGGATAAGATCCATTGACACCGGTGTCAAATTTCAATATTTGACACCAAATCTTAACCTTTGATTTCCGCCAATCAACGGTTATCATTTATTGGCAATTAATGATTAATTAATAAGTGTAATTCCTAATAAATTATTACCGTTGATTGACGGAAATTAACGGTTAGGATTTGGTTTCAAGTTTTAAAGTTTGACACCGGTGTCAAAGGATCCCGCCCCTATATATATATATATATATATATATATATATATATATATATATATATATATATATATATCCGAATTATACATTTTTATGCCGGACAAAATTTAATCCATTTTTATAACTTGTACAATTTAAGGTATTAAACGAGCCGATCGAACGAATTTAACCCGTTATTGCACGGTATAATTTCTAGTTGAAATATAACTTGTGTTTTTCGATGGATGCCTAGGTTGGTAATCAATATTCCAGCAACTACAGGGGCAAGCTTCGGTATGTACATATGTACACAACTTTTATTTTCTATCTTTTCTTTTTGTTCTACCTTGAGCTTTAATAATTGGTTAGATCTTAATATATTGTATGCTACTTGTTATCGAAACTAACTTAAACATGTAAAGTTGAAAAAAAAAACCTTACTTCTTTACACGCGAATCCCTTTTGATTTTGCATTATTTTCAGAATGAAAATAGCTAGAGAGCGACCATATTAATTTTTATTTTATTTTTGTCATTCCTCCATTTCGGAATTAAAATCTTCAATATAATAACTCAATAAAACATATACAATGAACAAAACAACTTATTAACTTTTATAGCTGTAGATGAATTATAAGTTTTTTTTAATGGAAATAAATTTAAGTAATATAACAATTTAATTTATAATCACTTAAATTTTATTTTAAATGTTATATTAAAATAAGAAAAAATGTATTTCATTTAGTTGTTGATATTTTGATATCGTTTGAATTCTTAAAATTATAATATATGTTGAATTTTAGAAAATTTAATAGAGTATAGAAAATGGTTTATTCTTGTCGGTATGTATCTGCGGATGTGATAATAGATTTTGTTGCGCCTATAGGACAAGAGATTGTGAACTATGAAAGTCCACGACCAACATCAGGGATTCAACGTATCACTTTTGTGTTGTTTCGACAATTGGGTAGACAAATTGTTCATGCTCCAAGATGGCGCACAAATTTCAACACTAGAGAATTTGCAGAGGTTTATAATCTTGGATTACCAGTTGCTGCTGTGTATTTCAATTGTCAACGTGAAAGTGGTTGGGGTGGAAGAAGGATGTGATTTGAAAAGACCCCTTCTTTTATAGCATTATAACTAAGCAAATAATCACATTAATAATATGTGTTGATGGCAATGATACTGCGTTGTCCTAGTCAAACTCTATAAATTATTCGAAGCCTCTATAAACTTCCAAGTTGGCTTCATTAATTTGCTGCTACATAAAGTTGTGCTATGTAAGGAAATGGCATGTAATTTATATTTTAACTAGGAAATGATGTTCGCAATTATATGTAAGGGCATAAAATATATATTATCACAATACTGATATATTCACATTGGAATTTTTACACCATTTTTAAATTGGTTAAAGATTTACAATTTTTTTTATTGACAAAGAGTATTATTTAGCTAACGGAACGCACTAGTAATCAATCAGTTTTTACATAGTTATCTGCAAATATCGATGTTATTTTCACAACTGGAAATTAGATTTAGTTAGAATTTCTATGATAGTATTTTCATTATTCAACAAAATGAAGAAGAAGTAAATCTTCAACTTTTACCAAAAAAAAAAAAAAAATCTTCAATATTCCTATAATACATCTTTATTAAAATGAATGATAAACATCACTTCAACCCAAACCTTAAGGCATTGAGTGAGGCTAAATTAATTATTTTATATCTTTCTAGCACACCCCTTCACGAAAGAACCCCTTAGTCTTGAAGCGTGGTATAAGCAAATTATTGGTCTGCCTTATGCTGCACAAGCCATATTTTTTTTGTCTGTCTTTAATTCCACCTTAAAGTGGGGGTGGTCACTGAAACCCTGATGCCATGTTAAGCGTCATTTCAACCAAAAATCTTAAGGAGTTAAGTGATGACCTTTCTAATGCTTTTATTTTAAGAAAAGAAAAACAAGGCGGACCAAAAAAAGAAAGAAAAATGGGTTTGTGCAGCACAAGACAGAGCAATAATGAGCTTGTGCCAAATTTACGTTTCATGCGCGAGGGTGTGTGTTAGAGAGGTATAATATAATTAATTTAGCTTCACCCAATACCTTAAGGTTTTGGGTTGAAGTGGCGCTTAGCAAGGTAATGGCCTTTTTTTAATGCTTTTATTTTATTCTCTAACAATGAAAAATAAATGAAATTTAAATGAAAATTTTTTTTATGAAAGAAATTTAAATGATATTAATTATAAAGAAATGAGTAGAATAAAGACAATTAAGTAGATTACTTTTTTATTTTATTTTAATAAGTGATGATATAAAAATGCGGAAATGTTTTTTAAAAAGGAGATTGTGAATACAAAATGCCATATGATTAAAAATCAATAAAGGGAATCAATAATTAAAATCAAATTAGTTTTTAATAAAAAAATTTAGTTCCTTTAATCCTTATATATAATTAAAAAATTATATTTTAATCTCATTAAAAAGATTCAAACCAAGGAAAATATAATATAATTGAACTACATATTTTCATTTTGTGTGCATGTGAAATGCTATCATGGGGTGTGTAATGATGTATCATAAAATACAATGATAATGTCTAATGTTGTTGAAAAAAATATAATGCGCTCTTATTGATATTAATATTAATCTCCTAATTTTAATTGAATAAAGTTAAATTATAAAATTAAAAATTAATGATCATATAAAAACCAGAGTGTCATGTTTATCCCATGAACAATAAAGTGGACTACAAGCAGATAACGGCTAAAGCATTTTTGCACAAAAAAAAAATATTATTCAGTTAAAATTGATTGGAAAAGTTTTCTCAAACTAATACAGTCAAATACGTCACTGATATTGACGGGACTCGTGCTATGTTAACGCCACGTAGGCAGTTTCGTTACCGTAAAATTTTGAAATGCCATAACTTTTGACTCAGGTTTCCAAATCAGATTTTTTTATTTAACTTTTCGAGATCTATGCAATGACACCACATTTGACGTATTTTATCTCGCACAAAGATAGTTTTGATTTGCAACAATAGTTCCACAATTACAAGATCGTTTAAATCCAAAAGATCTTGAGTTCTTTCCGAACCAACACCATAAGCTGACGCATGTGCCATCTTCTGGATTTAAATGCTCTTGTGATTGTGGTATCATTGTAATTCAAACTATGTTGTGGGAGATATAATATGTCATATGAGGTGTCATTGCATAAATATTGAAAAGTCATGTGAAATAAAAAACATATGATTTGTATACCCGAGTCAAAAGTTATATGCTTTCAAAGTTTTACGATAACTGTAATGCTTACGTGGCATTGACAAAGCATGAGTCCCGTTAGCATAATTGTCGGGACTAGTCCCATTAGTATCAGTGATGTGTTTGACAATATTAGTTTGGAAAAACTTATTCAATAAATTTTAAGTAGAGGTGGCAAAGTAGGTGGCCCACCCCGCCATCAATTTGCCAAAAAACAAGCCAGCCAGCCCCTCCTAACTTTTGAAAGTGGGCTAAAAAACTCGGTTCGCCTGCCCCATTTGGGTGGTTGGCCCACGAGCTCGAGCTTATTTTACACTGACCCGTCTATGCTCGATATCAACCTGCCAAAAAATTAGCCTGCCCCGCCCCACCCTGCTTTTGAGATGGGTTGAAAAACTCAATCAGCTCCATCCCATTTGACAGATGGAACGGGTTGGCTCGTCGAACTAATCCCGTTTTGTTAGCTCTAATTTTAAAGCCCAAAAATCTTTAAAATAATACTTTTCCCGGGCAGATAGCGTTATCCCATAGGGTCATGGATTATTCAAGGCCCATCTACGTATCATCACCGGCCCATCTACATAATAACCGGTGTATAACTCTCCTATTTATATATGTATACTGTGAATGTAATAATCTTGAAAAATTATCATCTTCCTCAACACCAAAATTGACTTAACTAGGTCTATCATGGATCGACATAGATTTTGTGTTGGAAGTAAAATTAGCTCTTCATCAAAATTTATAAACGTGAAATCAGTTCTTGGGCAGAGTAAGTACCAAGGACATAGATCCAAAAGGGAGACACCAAACCGGAGGCATTAAGTTTGCTATAGGATTCGGATGTGAGGTTTTTCGTTTCAATCAAAGGGCAATTTCCAGCCAAGGCTTCTCTCGAATGTGGAATTCAGTAATTTATCAAGTTCACCAGCTGAGAAGAAAATTCAAATCTTAATTTTATGAACAATTATTGGTATATCAGGCGTGTATGAAATGTTGTGCAAGTGATTTTTTATTTTTTCGGCTCTGTGCAGTTAAATGTTGTAGACACAGGTGTTTATTGGTGAATGAAAAACAAACGTGAGGCTATTAAGTTCCATGATTGTGAGGTGCTAATGAAGGAGTGGGCCCTCTGTTTGTGAGTGGAATATGGTTCATTTGAATTAGAACACAAGTATAACAAGCAAAAACATTTAAGATATTCATGTGTCATAGGAGAAGGGGGAGGAGTTGAAGGACGAACCTCTACTCCAGCACAATTCACAAAAGAATATTATTTCTTCCCTCTCACTCTAGTTCTAGACTCTCATTTTAACTCGTATTTCCATTTTTTTTATTAATTAATTATTAATTTTTAATAAATTATAACGTTAGATCGATGAGAATTAACAATTACGATTTAATAGTAACAAGTACTAAAAAAAATGAGTAGTAACTATAACCTTCCCCTATAATTTGAAAATTTTCTTCTTGAGATTTTAGGGTTATGTTTATCTCATTTTACATGAGATAAACAACTTTCCTACACACACAAAAAGGGGATTGAGTCCCACCATTTTTTCCTCTCTCCTCTTACCTGTGGATGCTACTTATACTTTTATTCCTATAACATGAGATAATTTCTTTCCTATAACATAAGAAAAATATATTCCGAGATTTTATTAATGGAAATACAATTTACACCATCGAGCGGTTACATACAGTTACTAAACCAACTTTTAACTGAATTGAAAACAAAACTGACAGTGACAATATCCTATAACTACAATAAAGCAATATTGGGCTTCGGTACATTTAGACCCACTAGTCATTAAGATATGTTGCCTTATTGGTCTCTCTCCTTGTTAGATCAAAAGTCTTTGTTAGATCAACAGGGTAAAAAGAATGAACTACTCTTTTCATATATTAATGGAAAGGAAATAACAGGTCATTTTAAAGGATATAAGTTTATATCATTTTAGATCTTAATTGTTGATTTCTGTCAATCAACGATTATAATTTATTGGATCAAAATTATTAACTAATTAATAATAAATTTAGCCCATTAATTTATTGGGTCTAAGCTTATATCCTTTAAAATGATAGATATTTTTTCGGTTTTTTCACCATTTTGCCCCTCATTAATTATTTAATAATCATTTTGGCCCTTATTGCAAACTATCTACCAATCTGCTCCTCTTTAATCGATTAAATTGAATATTTAATCAATTAAATGGTCAAATGAAGATTTAATCGATTAAATCTTCAACTTAATCGATTAAATCTTCCTCTTTATCAGAAGAACAACCTTATCTATGGGAGATTTAATCAATTAAATAGGGAGATTTAATCGACTAAATCTTCAAGTCAACAATTTTTGCCTATTTTGATCATTTAATCGATTAAATTTTTGGCTTAATCGATTAAAGAGGGCCAGATTGGTAGATAGTTCTGAGTAAGGGGCAAAATGATTATTAAATATTTAATGAGGGGCAAAAGAGTGAAAAAGGCGATGTTTTTCCCTAATGGAAAATATAAATGTGTGCATGTCAACCTTTTTCAGAATTTTTTTTCTTCAATTTTTTATTCTCGGGAATAAAAATAATTTTGACAAAATCGATGTACTTTTTTTGTTCTAAGAATGAACCGGTTCAATTTCTCTGCTGTGAAATAGAAAAAGAATCAATTTTTTTTTTTTTTTGTTTCGGGGCACAAAATGAGAAATATTTGTCTCTCTCGATCACTCTCCACCTATTATGGTTGTTTTTACTATTTTATTATTTTTAGAATTATTGGGTTGTTTAAGTAGTTAGTAGTTATTTTGTTTGTTTTGAATATCAACTTTGCTAAAGGATAGATGATAGTTATTACTGGAACCTATTCAGTGTGTTAGTGGATAGTTAATCTTATGGTTGACTTGTAATATTTATTTAAACCTTGAAGAAGTATTTGAATAAAAATCATTAGAGAAGAAAAAATCTTGAGTACACTTGTTTGTGTGCTTGAGGCAGGATTCCCTCAGTTGAACTCAAATCCCCAATTTTATTTTAAAATAGATGTACATAACAACTTGCTATTAGAGCCAGACACAAACACTACGTATGGAGAAACGATTAGAAAATTCTGAAGATACAGTTTAGACTCTCTCCATTCAATTGAAGGAGATGTTCACCAAACTCTCCAATCGGCTAGATCCTCTAGTACTAATCACCTAGCTCTCTCATTTCTATTATTCTCATTTCATTTTTTAGGCCACATCCAAACATTTCTCTCTTTCTCTCTCCACCAACCCCCTTTAACACCGCTATTGCTATTAAAAATCTGAACGTTGTCAAAGTGTCTAAATTAAATAAGGCCCTTCAACCAAGAGCCCAAATTTTTTGTCCAACCAGAAATTCATTATACAATCCCTTGAGAAGAGGAAAGAAAAATTATGGCTAAATGGTATTTTCGAATCACAGCAATGGAGAAGCAGACAAGGATATTGAAGATGATTCAATTACTTGATATTAATCTTACTCTTGAGGATAAGAGTAATTTCTAAGGAGAGTGAATGTCACAGTTATTTTTAATATTTTATTATTTTCAGAATTATTGGGTTATTTAAGTAGTGGGTAGTTATTTTGTTTGTTTTGAATTTCAAGTTTGCTAAAGGATAGATGATAGTTATTATTGGAACCTATTTACTGTGTTAATGGGTAGTTACTCTTATGGTTGGCTTGTACTATCTATTTAATCCTTGAAATATTTGAATAAAAATCATCACGGAAGAAAAAACCTGTAGTACACTTGTTTGTATGTTTGAGGCAGGGTTCTCTCGGTTGAACTCAAATCCCTTATTTTATTTTAAAATTGGTGTATGTATCATCATCACCACCATTAATGAGATTTTTGTAATATTATATTGTCAGGATGAGATTTTGTCATGCAATCCATTTTTAATTTTGTACTTCGGGTAATACATAATTATAATATTAAAAAAATACTTTTTTCTCTCTCTTTCACATCAACAAAAAATAATAATTTAATATTATAAAAGTATATAGTTAAAAATAAGTTAGAGGATAAAAAGAATGTCAAAGAAAGATAACAAGACATCCGATGGACCTATTATTATTATTTACTAATATTTATAATTAAGATGTCAACGCCAATGAACACATCATCGACAATAAGAGTCGTGCACAGTTCATAAAATAAAATTCAGAGAGGAGGGCAGAGAGAAGAAAAATAAAGAAAGAAATTAACAAAAACTGAAACAATTTGGTGTCCAGGATAACGCAAGAATAATTTGCAGGGGAGGATATTCTTACCATCCTTCTATGGAATCATTTTTTAACTTTTAAAAGATATAAAATTATATTATTTTAATCAAAATTACTCTATTTTATGATGAGAAAAATAAAAAATAAAAAATAATGAAAAAAGAAAGTAAGAGATTTTTTTAATTTAAATATTAAATAAAAACAATAATTTTAACAAGAATTACTGTAATATAATTTTTTTTATTCATCCCGACAAAGTATCTTTGCAAGACCACAAAATCTGAGGATGAAACACCAGATTCTGATTCCTCAGTTGCAAATACCTGGGTTGGCAAAGAGGAGCAAAAGGACCGAAACACGTGTGTGTATAAGATCGATACACAATGGTCCAACGTTTTTTCAAATTCCTCCATCGCTCACATTCCTCCACCTTGCACCAAGAAAACATGGTTCCACCTTTTTTTTGTTTCTCGTATAAATAATGGGTTTTATAATTATCATGTAATATAAGAATTGAACTCTCATGTTGTAGAGATAAAAAGCATGTGGGACCCATGTGTTAGAAAAAATTATGTGTAGGACCCACATCAGCACGGAAATCGAAGGGTGTGAAGGAAGATTTCAATTGTCATGTTAAATGAGAATAATAAAATCCATAAAACATTGGAAAATAATTATCTCATTTATATGAGATAATTATTTCATGCAACAGAGATAAAGTAGTAAGATTCATTAATTTTTTTTTAAACATGATGGATTCCACTATCTTGTCATCTTTGCTGTATGAGATAATTATCTCGTGCAACATTAGATAAATAGATCCCTAAAATATTATAACAAGAGAGACAAATTTGATTCAAAGTAATCCGTTAAATTGTTACGTTTTTTTTTCTTTTATAAGTTGTTGGTTTATTTTAAGTTAGAGGATAAATTCTAGGTAATTATCACGTAAGTACTAGTAGTGGGCTTTTTGACCATTATAGCCCTTATGTAATAATTAATTATCAAATTGACTTTGATTATAAATTATTTCAAAAATTTAACCTCTCCAGAAAACATAACACCAATCTGCCCCTGTTTGACCAAGTCTACCTGGGTACCCCTTCCCTACCCGGGTAGATTTTGAAATTTTTTATCTACCCGGGTAGGGGGGGGTACCCGGGTATATTTCTTGAATCTGGAAAATGTTTGAATTATTTATCCGGGTAGGGGGTACCCGGGTAAATAATCCAGATTGAAAAACGAGCAGGGATGGTGTCATACAAACTGAAGAACAACAACTCCAAATTGAAAATGTCAAACTCAAAGCTGAGGTTTGTATCCACAAAACTCAAAAACATATGTTATAATTACTTTTCTAATTTTCTTTATATATAAAATCCAGATTGAAAATTACACTCTTAGAATATTTGTTGGTAAAGAAATATACCCGGGTATGCAATTGTCACTGTCTTCAATGTGCCTGCATCAGAAGTTGCGCTCTTCGGTCATCAAAACTCAATGTCACGTGAAACGTTAACATTAAAAATAAAACAAAACCAAAACTTGACCTATTATACATAGCAACTTAACAAAAAAGAGGTCTCAAGAATAAGATAGTTTGATCGTTGTTGTAGAGAGAAATGGCTGGTAATGCAAATAGGAGATTGGGCGTGGCTGTGGATTTCTCACCATGCAACATCAAAGCACTAAAATGGACGGTGGATAATGTTGTCAAAGAAGGGGATCACCTCATTCTTGTTATCATTCGCACCTCAGAATACTACAAGCACGACGAGATGCAGCTCTGGGAAGCCACCGACTCACGTTAGTAATCTCTGTTACCATGCTTCTATACGTGTTGCAATTCATGTACCCGAAATATATATAGGAGCTTATAGAACAAAAAATTCAATTCGGAGTTGTTGTTCTTCAGTTGGCATGGCACCATCTCTGCTTGTTTTTCAATCTGGATTATTTACCCGGGTACCCGCCTCCCTACCCAGGTAAATAATTCAAACATTTTCCCAGATTCAAGAAATATACCCGGGTACCCCCTCCCTACCCGGGTAGATAAAATTTTTCAAAATCTACCCGGGTAGGGAAGGGGGTACCCGGGTAGGCTTGGTGGTCAACGATCAAACAGAGGCAGATTAGTGTTATGTTTTCAGGTGAGGTTAAATTTTTGAAATAGTTTATAATCAAGGTCAATTTGATAATTAATTATTACATAAGGGCTACAATGGTCAAAAAGCCATTGGGTAGTTTACTTTACTTCAATATGTTTAATTGTTGTAATGAGTATTTATTATTTTTAAATTATACTTTGTCTATTTAAACTCTCATCGTACGAAATAAGAATTATTTAAAAAACACTTTGTACAAGAGGTCAAATTTCCTAAATAAAGCTACAATTCTATGTATGTAACAGTTTGGTATCACAACATCACAGCCAGACATCAGTCATGGACAAACATTTGGAAAAACTAGATAAAGAGACATTAGCTCAATCACTATTCATATGGTTCAAAATGGTTATGGCATCACACTTTGTGCACTTGGAGATATCTCTAACCTATTATATGAAGGGACATCAGCTCCATCACTATTCATCTTCTTTCATTCACTCTCCATTATTGTTACTTTGCTCAATTCTTATATCAATTATAGTCGTATCCTTCAAACACCTGTCCCCTTAGCACCCTCAACTCTTTTGAGGCTAGTACGGATATAACTCAGAGCTTTGGTAATTGGTTTATACCAGTATCTCCCTCATCTCCCTTGGATCTACATACTTCATATTCTTGGAACTACTTTCATACTATGAAATAAGCCACAATCTAGAGTATATGGAAGTGCGAGTTCCTTGTCTTTGCCAATATTTGCTACAATTTTGATCGAGTTTGTTGCAAATGTAAGGCTTCAAAATCTTGTGATCAAATCCAAGACCCTAGTGAGAAGGCAAATTTTAAAGAATCGATCTGGTAGTATATATAAAATTTATTCAATTTATTTAGTCGATTGATAACAGTTTAATTGATCGCTATTGCTTATGAATGCTTGAATATTTCCTAGAGAAGTTTTGGTCATGATCATTATTATTTTACCTATTTGAAAATTAGATGGGTGGAGGATTAGAAATATTGCCACGGTGTAGATTTTTTTGAGATGTCTCCTCAATTGTTATATTTATTTCAATAGAGAATTATGGTTAATTTATACGTGACTTATTATTTTATTTGAGATTTTTAATGAATCTGTATTTATTTTAGTAAATAATTCTTTTATGGGTTTTATAATTCTCATTCAACATGAGAATTACAATTTTCCTACACACCCTTCGATTTCCGTGCTGACATGGGTCCTACATATAATTTTTTCTAACACATGGGTCCCACATGTTTTTTATCTCTACAACATGAGATTTCAATTCTCCTTCGACATGAGAATTATAAAATCCTTATTTTATATATATTTTATTCAATAATCAAACTTATATTTGTGAATGGGAGATGTTGGGCTGAGAAAAAAAAAAAAATTAAACTCAATCCATGCCCACATGAGGGGAGCGTCTGTTTGTTAAAGCATTTTGAGATAAGGGGACCCGTGATTTGAGTTGAAGTGGGTAAATGAAGTCAATAAAATGAGAATATTCACATTGGCTAGATAAGAGAGTGACTTGTGGGGATAACGAAAGTATAGCCACCAATTAAGAATTAGAGCTCTACCTTTTTTGAAAGGGCAATCATAATTAGGGAGAGGTTATATTTATCATCAATCAAGTTTTTTTTTATCTCTAATTTAATCTTTTATAACCGTTAGAAAAAAATCAAATCAAAGGTTGTTATTTATTATAAATTTTCTTTCTCTCTCTTTAATAATTTCCTCCACACTCTCTCCACCTTCCTCTTTCGATCATGTTGTATTGATCACTATCTAACATTTAAAAAAAAAAAAGAGTGAGTAAAAAGTGATAAATTTAATTGATGATAAATATAATATTTGTCTTATAATTATATAACAAAAGATTTATAATTTCTCTGCCGTTTCTATTTTCAAACGTGAAAGTTAAGGAGAAAAGATACGTCGCAAAATTACAAACAGTAGTACTTCAACGTTGACTAACGGGCGCCGCACTAATTAAAGTCACTAAGCAAAGCACAAACATTTGTACGTCATCCATGTAGCAATTCCGCTATCGATATGAAGAATATAACATCACTTCTAGTATGCACAAAACATCAACGTATACAGTTAAAAGAATTAATTCCCGCAATCGTGTCCATTAATTAATCCATATCATTCCTAGAAAATCGACTATTGCCAACGGACCATTTCCATAAAAAATGAAGAAAAATCCATTGATATCATATATTTTGATGGAATTCTCACCATTCCCACTTAATCGGAGATAATATTGTTGTTGGAATTAAAACTTTGATGGATAGAATGTGTCCGTCACAATTTTCAACCTAATTTATTTTTTTATGTGAATGGTTATCTAGATTGGGGTTTATGTGTTTAAGGTGATGGATAGATTGGAGCTTATGTTTTCAAAAAAATAAAATAATAATGATGGGGAATGAGAGAAAAAAGATATTAGAATAGAGAGTGACAAGATGATAATAATTAATTTGCTCATTATTAGAATCCTCCCACGTACATTGTCATGTAAATGTTAACTAAGGATCCATTCCCATAAATAATAGTCCAAAACAGGTTGAAATGTAAGGTAAATAAAATTGTTTGGAAACGAAAAAAATGAAAGTATCATTTGTCTGGTATATTGTCATTACCCGATTGATGAGTGGATGCAATTTGTCCTAATTAATCCCGCCTCATTGTCTCTAGTTTCCTTAAACTTCATAAACTCCTCGTGCAAAAGCACAAAGGAATAATTAATGGAAAATGCCTAATAGTGGAATAAATCTTTGATGTTACTGTAGCACTTAGATTCAGTGCATCCCACAAATGAGAGGATTACACATCAGAGGAGAGAGAATTTGGCTGACATGTAATGCTCTCATTAGTGAGATATACTGAATCTTTGGTGCTACAGCAACACCAAAGATTTATTCCTAATAGTGTTAGTTGAATTGTTAATTTAAACCGTCCAGCACATATATGGTCAAATCATATATACGCTATTGACATGAATGACAATGGTACATTTGAGGAATGTAAGAGCAGTAACTGAACCAAAAAGGATAGACATGATTTCAAATTGTTAGCATATAATTAGACATTCATTAAAAGATGAGGAGGATATGGCCATTTAAAATCAATGATGGACCAATCACCTATTTTGTTAACTGTGTCGCCATCTGCTCAATGTGTCAAAGTATTCATGCACAACAAATTTACATATGAATAATGCATTAACATGATTAAGAGATACTCCAAAAATTAACAAGCTGTATGACACTTATCTCTTGCCATCAGCAAAACAACATAT
Organism: Gastrolobium villosum; assembly: GCA_032173675.1. Lineage (NCBI taxonomy): Eukaryota > Viridiplantae > Streptophyta > Magnoliopsida > Fabales > Fabaceae > Gastrolobium > Gastrolobium villosum. Next base: position 33,117 of record JAVKPL010015953.1, read on the forward strand.
TCTTCCTAGATTTTGCAAATAGATTTTGCATATCGGTAGAGAATCTAATATCTTCTTAGATTTTGTAAGACACTTGACTTGCCATCAGCAAAACAACATATTCTTCCTAGATTTTGCAAATAGATTTTGTGTGTCGATAGAGAATATAATATCTTCTTAGATTTTGCAAATATAGTGCTATTTCATTGAACACACCAAAAAAAGTTAAGATCCATATCATTTGTCAGTAAAAATTCTACCTTGCATTCATTATAGTTGTTATTGAATATATTATTTTGGATTTAGTCAAATCAGACTCGGATTACAAAGAAAGATTGAGTCAATTTGCCATTCCTCGCATTTCAATATGTTTTACCACTCCAGCTTGCAGTCAATGAATGCAAGAAAATAGGGAGGCTTTATGAAAGAGCTCCGTGATTTAGCAAAGTTAATTTTGTTGTTCTTTCATTGCACATCCCTATGCTTCCAGTTCCAGTTGTTGAATACACCAGTCACATGCTATCCTAAGATAAAGTGCTTCTATGCATCCAAACACAACAGAAAAGGGTCTCTGATGGAACCTATTTTTATAAATCATAAATTGCAGAAAATTAAATGGAGCCAAGCTCCTTACAAGATGAAATGCAGAAAATCAACACTAAAAGACCTCACTCACTCTATAGCCAAATACCTAGGCCAAAGAGATCCCAAGAGATCCTTTCCAAAACCCCACTCCATATTCTGAAATACATGAATGATTTTCCACTCCCACACCCCCTACTTATATTCTATTATTTAGGAATATTCTAGAATAATTTCCCTAACAAACTAGCTAATTAACTAATTTTACATTGCTAACTTGGGCCCACTAATCCTAGCCCATCAATACTCCCCATTCAAAATTCACCTTGTCCTCAAGGTGAGGAAGATGATAGGGGAAGTAATTGAACATCCACCTGGGTCCCATTGCTTGAAGCATCTTGACCATGTCCCCTCAATGACTTGTTGCCACACCCCAGTGAATTGAGAAGGCCGTTGGGACTGTTCTTCCCTTTTCTTCTCGTTTCCGTTGCCCATTGTTTCCCTTTGTGTTGACCATTGCCTTTCACTTGGGTCACTCATCACCAGCCCATGCCCATGAAGTAAATCATTGGGCCTTGTTATGAAAGAATTGGGCCCCTTTTCTTTATTGTTAGACCCATCATTTGTATGCCAATTGGGTCCAATTTGAGTGCTCAAGCCCACTCCTCCATTATCACATTTCTGGTTTATAGAATTATTGGGCCTATGGGTATTTGGATTGAAGCCCATCCTATTATTTCCCCCTAACCCAGATCGAAACTCAAGCCTTGACCCATTTTTGCTCCATCCTGTTCCACTACCCCATCTTCCCATCGTCACTTCCACCCCTTGTGCCCACCTCTTCATTCTTCCCAAATCTGCCACTGTGCATGTCTCCTCCCTTAGACCGTTCAAGAAAGATGTCGGCATCCCCTTGTCATCTGCATGCCTCAACGGAGTAGATAGCACCTCAAATTTTTCCCTGACTTTTGCCTCAACCTCCTCATCTCCCTCTTGATATTCTTCGTCTTCTTGCGCGTTTACATCTGCTTTGATTTTTTTGTCAGTTTTTTCAGATCTGTTTGCGCATGGCCTCCTTGTATCAGATCTGACTTCGTCTTCTTCCTCTCCGTCATATTCATCTCCGTCTTCTTCATCTCCCTGCGCTTCTTTTCCTTTTTCTCTCATTTCTTCTGCTGTATTTTCTTTTTCATTTTCTTTTTTTTGTTCGATTTCTTCTTCTTCTGCGTTTTTGTTCTTTTTCTCTTCTTTTTTTTCTGCCATGACCCCTGAAGAAATTTGCCGGAACTGTGAGCTCCTTTGGTCGCCGCCGCCGCCCGTTCTACTGGTGCTCCTTCCACTCGCGTGCGTCCCCATTTCGTCTCCATCAGTCTCGCCTTTGCTTCCATATCTCAGCAGCATCACGTGGAGTTGTGGGTTCCCAAGAACAAAAGATTGACTTGGACCATCAGTTTGTTGAGTTCCATGTTGGGCCACAGGCTTAGGCCCATTTCTATTCTGAAATTTGGTTGAATTGAGCCCAACCCATTTTTTTCTATTACCCAAAGCTGAATACCATCCAGACCCAATTTCTAACCCATAACCCATCCAAATCGTAGTCGTTCCAACCTGACTTCGGAAGCTCTCCGTCTCCTCCACGCATTGGGCTAACACCATCATCTCTTCCAAATCATCCATGAGATGCAAGCGCTCCTTAGTTTTTATGGCTTCTGGTCTTGAATCACACCCATGGATAGAAAAAATCGTGGAAATCTGTTTTGATTCCTTTGACAAATCGCGAGCTTTCTCTTTCTCTCCCTTTTTTTCTTTTTTTTCTGCTTCCTTTTCTTGTTCTGCCCTTGCTCCTATTTCAGCTTCTTCATCTGATTTTCGATCCTCTTCTGCTTGTCTTTCTACCTCTGTTTGCTTCTGCAATTGGTTCTTTTGTTGTTCTTCTTTAGTCTCTGTTCGTTCTTCTTCATCCGCCTCCTCTGTGTTTTTTTTTTGTGTTTCTTCTTCCTTTTTTTCTGTTTCTTCTTTCTTTGCTTCGATCTCTATTTTTTTAGCAACCATTACTGCTTCTTTCTCTTTGCCTTCTTTGATTTGTTCCTTTGCTATTTTATCACCATCAATTGCTGGATCTGATTCTCCATCATCTACCAATATAATTTCAGGTAAATATTTCTCTATGAACGCCTTCTCAAACTTCTTCAAGTTTGCGGTAAGATTCAACCACTTCCAACCTTGATACCAGTTGTATGCACTCCCTCTTAGCCCTCTCACCGTTTCCCTATATTTTTGATCTTCATTGATTCCTTCAATTTGGAAATATTGTTCCAAATCGATCAGCCATCCCCAAGCATCATCTCCTTCTTCTCCAAAGAATTCTGGAACAGCAGTAAATCTGAATTTCATCATTTTTTTTAAGATCTGTTCTTCGATTCCTTTTTTTTTTCTTTCAGATCTGAATCAGATCTTCGATTTTTTTTTATTTTTTTTTGGATCACAAACACTCCCAGAATTGTAGTGCTTTGATACCAAATTGATGGAACCTATTTTTATAAATCAGAAATTGCAGAAAATTAAATGGAGCCAAGCTCCTTACAAGATGAAATGCAGAAAATTAACACTAAAAGACCTCACTCACTCTATAGCCAAATACCTAGGCCAAAGAGATCCCAAGAGATCCTTTCCAAAACCCCACTCCATATTCTGAAATACATGAATGATTTTCCACTCCCACACCCCCTCCTTATATTCTATTATTTAGGAATATTCTAGAATAATTTCCCTAACAAACTAGCTAATTAACTAATTTTACATTGCTAACTTGGGCCCACTAATCCTAGCCCATCAGTCTCTTTTACCAACTAAGAAACCAATAATACAAACAAATATTTTTCAAAATGCAAAAAGTTAAATCAATAAACCGGGTGCATAAACTCTAATCTCCACACCTTAAACACCACTTACAAATTAGCACAGAGGTTCATCATGAGGGAGGCTTCTACACGTTTTTGTAGCAACGGAATCTTAAACACCACATGTAGGTAGGGATGTAATGGGGTTAAGCTGGCTCATTGGCGGATCCACAATTTTTATTTTTATTTTTTTTCATGTTTGCACACTTAGAGCGGGGGTTTAGGGGCAGCGCCCCCAAAGATTTTTTTTTAAAAAATTTAAATGTATTAAAAAAATATAAACAAGAAAAGAAAAAAAAACATTAACTTAACATAAAAATAATAATAATCAAAAGTCAACTAAGTTGTTACAATAGAACGATCACAAAAGCATTTTTTGATTCTTCATTCCTTGAAAAGTAAAGCTTTGAAGAAATAATCGATAATGATAATTAATAAATAAATAAATACCACAAAAAGACATTTATAAAATATAGTATAATTGTAGGGGTTAATTGATCAAAAACTCACCACTGTCGATGTCTATTAAGATTGAATTTCAGAAATCATTGATGTCTATTAAGATTTGGAGCTAATAAGGTATATATGTTTCTAAAAAAGAAGAGACAAAGCAATGTGGTAGAGTTTAAGCTTTAAGCTTTTAATTATAGGGGTTGATTGGGTTGGACCCATGTTAGATAAAATCCCGATTTAAATCTGTGATTTTACAATTTTTTTAACCAAAACGATTTCATCAAAATTCCAAACACTTTTACGATTTTATGATTTTTTACGATTTCTTTTACGTTAGGGTTTTATGTTTTACGACTTTTTATTCTCCTTCCGATTTTAGGTAATATCCCAATTTTAACTACCATGGTTGGGCCTATGTTTACTTTTTTTCTTTTAAATCTTCATAAATCTTTTTTTTACTGGACCTAAATCACTCACCCCTTTGAAAAAGAATTTCTCAAATTTTTGTGTTTGCAAGTGCAGACAAATGCAGAAACGTACGTCCGCCATTGGCTGGACTGGAATTTAGCTTAAATAGGTCATGCAGTAAAATACATTAAGGTCTGGCTTGGTCTAATAGCCTTGTGTAGACTCAAAGTTGAAATTTTTTTATATTTAAAAAACAAAAATCTTGCTCTAGGCCTGTTAGTGTTGAAAATCGACAATCACGCAAATTAAAATCGACAAAACAGAAAAGAGAAGAGAGATTGACACAATGATTTATTCTGATTCACCCAATATAGGCTACGTCCAGCTTGTCTGTACTATATTCACCTCACCGCCACTCGTTACAAGTCACTCGGTTTACAATGAGAATATAAATTGGATTATAAAAACCCTAACAACAGTTATTTATTGGCCCAAGCTCAAACTACTAAGAAAAGAAAAAATTACAATAAATCAGAGGCCTACAACAATACCTAGCCTCAATAGAAAAGAGCGGAATCCCAGTTATCTTTATGCTTATTCCGACAACAAGGGCCCTCATTAGCATGCAAACTATGAGTCATACCCAACGGTTAGCCTGTTTAATTCTATTAGATATCCAATAATTGAAAAATAATTAAAATAATATTACTTTATTATTCAAAACTATTAAAATAATAATTTTATTTATTTCATTTAAAATAAAAATATAATATAGACCAACCTGAAATCTTATAGATCCGGTATGTAAAAGAAAATATATGACATGTTTTCTATTCAATTTTACAATATGTAATAAATTGAATCTGGTGTGATATAAACTAAATTGTAGATCCTTTTAAGCCATTTGCCCCGTTTACCAGTCCGTCCTGACTATTGACCCTTGGGGACGAATAAATTTTTGGTACTACTGTTGTACCTAGATTTAATGTATTTCATCAATCAGAGTTGTACACATCAGAGGAGAGAGAAAATTTTGGCAGAAAAAAAAGATCTAAACTGGCATGTAATATTTTCATTGGTGGGATGCACTGAATCTTTGGTACAGCAGTAGTACCAAAAATTCATTTCTTGGTCTAACTGTTAGCATGACCTGATCCATTTATAAAAAAAAAGAAGAAAAGAAGAAGCTTAATTATAGAGAGATTGCAAGGGAATTCAAAGGATCCATCCGTTTAGTCATGGGTAATTGCTTTCCATTAATTAAACTTAAAAAGCTTAATTATTATACGGTCATATGTTTAATGCAACATTATCCCCTTGATTTCCCACTGAAATCAAATATAATTGATTACATAACCATACAGGGGACAAATGCTTCATTGTCCCAAAATTCAAATGTGGAATCCTAAATCCCAATTACACAAATATCATATTGAATAGTAACTGCTAATCCATTATACAAAATCTTCAAATCGTTAACAATAAAATTAGAGGAGGGATATTCTCACTACTAAAATTTTCCACTACTAAGTTACTACCTATCTAATCATCCTTAGATTAACATTTTCTCTCTTTTCAAAAACTTTTTAACATTCTCTCTTTGATCCAACGGTGATGTGATGGGTAGTAAGTTAGTAGTGATAATTTTTAGTAGTTAAAATATCCTCACTCATAAAATTAATCCACAATTTTCCAACGTTCTACGCATGTTCGTAGCATAACAGTAGTCCTTACATAAGAAAGAGCAGTAACACAACGCCTTGAGTTATTAGTTCCAAACTTTGCATACAAGACGCGTCGAAGATAATATGACCGCACACAAGGTATAGTGTGAGCACAGAACAAAACGAAGATGGTGGAAAGAAACGAATGAGAACTATACAAATGAATTGAAGCCAGCATATCTAAACGCATGCTTTTTTATTGTCGACGGAATCACCGACTAAAAACATACATTAAGTGAAGCGAATTGTTTAGCGTTAAGGTTGTTTCGATGGACTTAAACACGGAACAGTCATTCACGAAAATGTCGGTATCATAGTCCCAATGATAATCGATAAGGTTGTAAATGAGCTCGGTTGGCCTATAAAGATGTATTACCTAGTCTATATAAAGTCAAATTTCCCTAGGGATGAAGATGGGCTGGGCAGGGTTGAAGGTGGGCTGGGCAGTGGGCCGAGCCTTGTCCCGATAAGCTCAAGGATAAAAAATTCCGGTTTAACCTGACCCAATAGCATGCTATAAGTCTAACTGTTAGCTTGACCTGATTCATTTATAAAAAAAACAAATGGTCTGTCCCGACTGCCCCGACCTGTTAGTCTATTAATCTTAACTTCCAAGCAAAATCAAGAATCAATTCCACAAAAACATCAAATTATGTTGTTAAAACAAAAAACACAATATCCGGAGTTTAGGCACAAGAGAAAAGTCCCACATCCTGCTTAACACTTGACGAAATGTCTTCCTTCCATTACTCACATATTTGTACCTGTCTTGTCGTACCTGTCTTGTCTAAAAAACCTACAATTAGTGAGATCGACATCATCATAGTAAGAGTGTACATCCAATGGGGCAACAATGAATCTTTTCACATCCAAGCCCAAGCTTTTTCACGTTTTTTTTACTTGGTAAAAATTCTTCGGCAAATTATTATCATTGGTAACAACCTGACCCATCAACTGCATCCATCTGTTGTAAGCAAACACACTCATACGATGTTTACTCTTTAATTATAGTGTTGCTAAGGTAGCCGATAACGCTGTGTGTTTAGTGTTTTCAATGTGTTCGTAACATTCCCATAATGGATGCTGCATATCTTGAAACATTTTATAGAACGTTTTAGCTTTTGGATTAGGCTCCTCTTCCATGTTAAATGGTTCAACATGAGTACTGAGATTAAAATTTTGGCCAATCAATGGTCCTATAGCATCCATAACCAACTGTTCATATTGATTGAGGTTGTTTTGCTGACTACTATCCCCATAATGACCTACTAGAATAGCATGTGTCTATCAAATTTTCCCATTGAAATCTTAACATTGATAACCTTCCATGAAGCCCTTTCTACACAGATGCTCCCTGACCGTATCCAAAGTTTGAAATTTGAAACACCTACATTTCACACACAGACAACTGATAACATTACTTGAGGTAGTTTTATGCTCCCAAGCAAATTGGATGAACATTTTCAAACCCTATATGAATACTCGAGTTAGTTATATTCTCTTATTTAGAGGATTGTACTTCCAACTCCTATCGTCATCGGTGTTGGCGCGGTAGTGACACCCTTGATAAATGCAAGTGCACGTTGTCAACAAGTAATATAGGATTGTGAATACATATATCATTCCTATAGAGATGATTTATAAAACGTGATTATCCAAACAAAGAAATTAGGAAATGAATGGTCTTTATGGATGGTTTTGTAAAATAATAGCAAACTAAACTAAGGTAAGAAAGTGATGGATAAGATATAGTTTTGGGCTAATTTCCCTAATACAGTAATCATGTAACGATGTTATAGCGTAGACTCTATTAACTTTCAATTAGTAATCGAACACTAATGTATATAGGGACTCTCGCCAACCTTACATATGTATCCAGCACTTAACCCTCATATCTCTATGCAGTATTTAACTACTTAATACATTGAAGTTCAAGTTCTAAGGCTATATGATTTGAATGATCTCTCTACATATAACTTAATTAAATTCTTTGATTTAATTGATTTACACTGTTCGACAAGGGTCTGAATTTGGAAACTTCTGGCCCCAACCTCCTCAATATCATATATGCACCTCTCGACATGCACATATTAATGAAATAAGCATACTCATTGAATAACTAATTAAAAATTAACAAAAGACTACACTTAGACATCCATTACAGGATAGGAACTCTATCACCTAACCTAAAAGCTATTTATATCATAATGGAAAGAAAGAAAAAAAGAAAGAGAAAATATTAAGATAAATTCTAAACTAAGAAACAATGCGACATCAAAACTCTGTTGTGAACAGTTTACTGTTTAGCAATGCTATAACACGACGGTGCTTAGTGCCTTCAACTTCTAAGGACTTCTCCCTCTCTCTAAATATCCATGTGAAATTACCTTCAGTCATCGTGGACCTAAACTTACTACAACGCTTGGTGAAGTCCTCCTCAAATAGAAAAATAGGTGGTCACTTTGGCCTTAAGTTTGGGAGTTTAGTCCATGAATCTTGTTGTTGTTGCCTTATCTTATCCTTACTTTTTCTCGTTTTGGCTTAGGTTGTTGATACTTGATCAATTAAGGTCTTATATTGTTTCTAGGTATAAGAGTCTATATTCCTTGATTTTTGGGATTTTGAAATGTAACTTAATCTTCAAAAAATCATTTTCCCTCGCTTGCTGGTAAGTTATCCTTTATTGTGAACCTTAAATAACTTTTGAATTTTGAATTTGAATTGTTCCCTTATCCTTGTTGTCCCGGTTAGTATATCATTAGTTTCATTGTCAGTTTTTCTATTATAGCATTCGAGCATCAACTTTTCCTGCAAAGTCATTTTTTTACATTCCGAAATATGAAATAAAAATATGAAACTCCATTTTTTTTTATCTCTAATGTTGAAATAAAGAATGCAAAAAAACACTCAACCGGTCATTCATTCTTACATAAAAATCAAGGATATTTAAGTTATTTCCTATACTTAATCATCTTAAAGCACTTAATCATGAAATATTTGACTTAGATATCATGCAAATAAGACAACTTATATGGAATTTATACAGCTAATCCATCATAAAAGTACTAAATTTACTATCTTTTGGGAGAGTTATCAATCATCTTCCATACTACTGACTTTTTAAAAAATAAACAAACATGACACATTCAATTCAAGAAAACATGATACTACAATAAGTGGCCAATTCAAATCCAATAAACACCAAGCAGTTTTAAAATTATTTCGCCACTTACCTGAGTAAATGGCAAACAAACACATGCATTCAATAGAGAACAATCCCAGTAAGAAACCAGAGAATGAGGATAGTATACAAGAAGATGGGGACATATATTTATTTTGTTGATCAGATAATTTTTTTTATAAAACACCAATAAACTCTTGATGCACCAAATCTCGAATATACCCAATAAAAATGTGCTAGATACAAGTCATTATAAAATCTAATATGCTCCAATTTATATGACATAAAGCCATGACTAAGGTAACTAAGTGCTTAACTTTCACAACATTATCACATGTTTCAATCAAGATGACCAATTGCATAAGCAATGTTATAGAGTGCAATTCAAATTAACTAACTCGAATTTTGACAGCAATCATACACAAAGTCATTTACTACTGAACCCTAAATAGACCCAACAAATATGATATGATACTTAAGATATTTCCAAGCCAGACAATGTGTTGACCACTTACTAAGGTAACTAAGTGCTTAACTTTCACAAACGTTATCACATGTTTCAATCAAGATGACCAATTGCATATGCAATGATATAGAGTATAATTCAGATCAACTAATTCAAATTTTGACAGAAATCATGCACAAGAGTCATTTTATATTCAACCCTAAACAACCTCAATAATTATGATATGATACTTATGATATTTCCAAGCCAGATAATATGCTGACCACTTACTATGCATAAATTTGTATAAAACTTTTAAATGTTTGATAGAAGAAAAATAAAATACATTTGGTTTGGTCCTGTATAATACAACCTCATCTAATATTCATTCTTCCAAACAATTACACGACATATAATACTTACTCGATTCTCATTGCATAAAATAGAAGAAGATAACCCCGCAAACGTCAACAATCACCTGCAACACATTCCTAATCTAAGTCGTAATTCTATACTCAAGCAAGCCAAAGAGGTGTTATATTTTCCACAAAATAAAAGCTAGAATCGAAGAACTAATAAGGTTTCTACTTATAAGTTTCACCTCAAATTTTCAGACTAATCACAATTTGGAGGAAACTTCTCTAACCTTGGCAGAACTCAATCATACTATTATCAAATATATAAATAAAAACATTGAATTTGTTGTGGAATCGTACTAGGATAATAAACAAAGGAAATGACATATTCCAGTTTAAGGAAAAACTAAATCAATAATATAAATAATAAGGTGTCCCCCTTTTTTCCTTAACATCAATAGCTGGACGTGGGAAATATATGAAGGAAAATCCTCTGTAACATCAATAGTAAACACTGAAACACCATATATATGACAAGACCCACATAATAATCCATTGAAAAATAAAAAATGATAACTACTCCAGCGACTTCCTTGTCAATAGATATCTCAAACTTTCACGACATGATGTGTACTCAAACGCTGACGCCTCAAGAAATGGAAGCTTTAGTATGAGATCCCCAAACTGCAAAAACCCATTAATATTGAAAATATATATAAACAGAATTGAAGAGCACAACAAACCATGAATCACTACTACAAATGGAGGTCTAAAAACATTATGAAATTAACTCAATTGTTGACTTCACGAGCAGTGGTATGTTTACCTCCACAAATCTAGTGGCAATGGTAAATACATTTTGGTTTAAATCTTCAAAGTTAAACTGAGAATGCTGCCGCACGTTCACTTATTCAAAATCTGTCTAGACTCAAACTTCATTCTAATTCATGAAGCATTCCCATTGCTATTGCCAACCAACAGAAGAAGAAGAAAGACATAGAGATAGAGGAATGAGTACCTCTGATTCGAGGGGGGGAGCTTCTTGGAGACGCCACTAGTGGGAATCGATGAAAAACACTCTGTAAGTGAAGTTAACCGGCAAAATTAGCATGGCTTGCTCTGGTAAGTCGACTGGGGATTCATTGTGGTTCGAAAAGCACCGGCAAAGAAGGGGGCACAATAAAAAGGTGAAAGGCAAATATATTAATTTTTTAACTATCTGCAATTTGCTACAAAATTTTCCATTATTTTAATCGCAAAAAGTTGTATCAAACATGCTAGTTGTCATTTCGTATTTTGACAACAATTCTGTCGCAAAATTCGTTGCAATTTGCGATATACAGAAAGTGTCAACACAAATGTGACATAAGGAGTCAAAAATGCCTCCAATGGCTATTTGCCCGAGACAATATCTGTCGTAGCGACCGTCTCAACTTGTGATGGAAATTAAAGCCGTCGCAAATGTGTCATTAATAGCTATAAGTGCTTCCACCTTCTGTTTGGCTGAGTCAATACTATATTATGCGCTCCATGGAAATTAAAGGCAATGCAAAAATTGGTACCTTTTTTTAATTTCAAATTATGGAAAAAATCATCTAAATTCACTTTCAAGTATGCGCTCAATTTCTGAATTTCAAATTTTGTAAAAACTGCTAATTTTAATTTTATTTTGTGACAAAATTTCTCTTCGTATGTTTCGGCCGAAATACTATTCCCTCGCAACTTTTGGCTTTCAAATGCAAGTTTCGTTCCAATATGTAACATTTATGGAGCTCTCGTTAAGTGTGACTCGAGATACATAGGATTCGATCCGAACAATAATTAATGAGAATGTTATTTTTGCGAAATCTTACTATAAAATGCTTGATGAAGAAGTCTTACTAAGAGGGTGTAAAGTCTTACTACCGCTCCATTAATGAAGGAACTTCCAAGTGTCCATTCAACCACAAATGCAGTTGTTTCATTTCTCATATTCATATTTTCACTCACTTCATATTTTCACACATGTTGGGCTCTTATTTCAGAATTCAATGTACTCATCTCACAATGAACTTGACTAATCTCGACTTTAAGTACTTCAGTTATATTCAAACAAATTCCATTTTTATAAGCATTCAATGACATTAGAAATGTAATGAAAAAATCGAGTGTTGAATTGTTCTTTCACCTTAATCAAAGTTCGATGCATTATCGAGACTTTTAATTGATTTATGGCACATCTGGTTTGTTGCTAGATATCCTAACGTGTAAATGGATGAACATTCTTCTTGTCTTTTACCTCTGGACTAAGATACTTTGTGATCTACTTGATTTCTTGCTTTAAATTGGGAAAAGATCTTTTTCTAATAGATTGTATTTTATATTCATGATCTGGAAATTCCTGAAAACCGAAAACAAACAAACTTACTAGTTCAAATATGTTTTTTTTGCGTCACATTCACTTTCCCTAGTTCAAATGTTATTACAGCACAAGACGAGGAGATTGGGAAGTAGTTACAAAGATTATGGCGCAACAACTTTAGTAGGAAGTGAAAAATAAATGATGATAAAATGGAAGAGCTTTTAAATTAGAGTCAACATATAAAATTTGCAAATAGTTACATTATTTCATGTTTCAATACTTGTGACGAAATTTAGTACCGTTACAAAATAAAAATAGAATTCCGTCGCAATAACTCTCACAAATCATATCGGGGAGTACCGCCACAAAATCCATTGCACATTGCGACAAATAAAATATCACATCTATCGCAATGTTTGCTCCCTATGTTTGTGATGGATTTTTCCGTCGTAAACATTTTTGTCGCAATATCTCATTGCAAATATGTTATTTTTGCGACGAAAGCTTTATGAGTCGAAAATTACGATGGTCTTGTGATATAAGTATGACAAACTCTGCGATGAAATTTTTGTCACGGGGAATCGGCTGATATTCCGTCACAAATTATTTGCGTTCGCAATTCTCGACGCAAATTGGGATGACTTATTTTCTATCTCTATTCCTCTATTTTCTAGTAGTGAAAGAAGAGAGAGAAAAAATTAGAATAGATTGTTACAAAATCATCATCGTTGATTCACCATTGTATGGTTGTGATTTTTCCAGATGACATGGTAGTTACAAAGGTGAATCAATGGTGATAAGGGAATATAGAGAAAAAATGTTGAAATAGGTAGTTATAGAATATCACAGTTGATTCACCCTTATTTGGTTAGGATTCTCCTACATGTTGTGGCCATGTTAAATAACACATAAATGGATCCACTCCCTTTAATTGCTAATGTGACTACAGTTAGTTGGGAATAATATTTTCAAATTTCCCTTTTTCTAGTTCAGTTTTCTTATTTTTGCATTGCCTTTTTAGGCCTCTTTGCCAATTCTCTCTTGGTCTAGCGTCATCCTATTAATAATCTGCAACAGTGACCAACAATGTGAATTAGTTCACTTTAAATCTTTTTGGTCCATTTCACATATAATTTTATGAATGATCTTGCAATGCAGAATTTAGTGACAATTGTACATAATCAGGCATAATACCATCATATCACCTGAATTTGAGCAGGAAATTTCCTAATCAATAATCAAACCAGATCTCTTGTATTAATCTTCAGTAAATAAACCTTTTGAACTGTATTTATGCTGGTAGGGATATAAATGGGCCAGACCAAGCCAAGCTTTAGCCTGAACGGGCTAGGCTTGTATAAATTATTTCAATTCTGGTTTGGCTTGTTAGCCTTATACAAGCCAAATTATATGCTTGGCCTGACTTGTTTTTCAAATATAAGGCTTGGTCTGCGTTGTCAAGCCTACAAAGCCTTCAAAAATGGCATATTGCACTATGTAAAATCTAGGTTTTGATTATTTTATTTCTTTAGTCTGTTTAATTTGATGGAATATATTTCTTTTCTATACACACAACAACCCAAAAAATTAACAATCTAACTATGTTGCTAGAAATCAAAAACACAAAATAGCAAGGAGGTAAAATGCTTAATTACATTTAAAAAAAAATACATTCACTCACTCACTCATGAATTAAAATTTTTCTCTCAACAAAAATGATAATTGTGTTGATGAAAGAAGACAAAAGTTGAAGACAATAAATTGTTTAAAACGTCATCAAAACTTTATTAAGAGATTCAGATTTTGTTGACTTTTTGCTTCATGCTCACCACCAAAAGGATAAGAATTGCAATTTGTATGTCTTGATTAATTAAGGCACTTTCATATTAGCAAATTGATAGCAAGTGATGTTGACCCATCCTACAGAGGAAAGTCTTGAGAGTCGATGGTGAGCGATAGATAGTTTGGAGGGGATGAGAAGTCGAAAAAACTGGTAGAAGATTAGCAAAATATGGTGAAGGATGGAAGGGAAAAAAAGCTGTGAAGGCGGAAAAAATTTGTGTTAAGAAAATATGTGTTTACCAAATAAGAAAGAAGATTGCGAAATATTACAAAAATCATAAAAAATTATTTTTTTAAACAATAACAAGACATTATTTTATTAAAAAAATAATGTAATATTATATTAAAAATAAATAAAATATTATTTATTAAAAAAATACGAGCTGAGCCTATGGGTTAGAAGCAAGCCAACTAAAATTGACTTGTGACTTGATTTTTAAACAAATTTTTTAATGAGCTCAACTCTGTATAATTTCTGAAAAGGGTCAAACCAAGCATACCTTTATATGGTGGGACATTTTCGTTTATTTTATTTTGTGGGTTGTATTAATATAGGGAAATACTACTTTCATTTTATATGAGATAATTATCTCATATTATCTCACTTCGAAAATTTCACACACTTTTTTTTTTTATCCTTTAATGGTAGGCCCCACGTGTCTTCTCTACGTAACATGAGAAAACTAGTCTCATGAGAATAGCATTGTCCGTTAATAGAAGGAACAACTGTAGACAACCACAATACATGGGATAAAGACCCCCACAACATCTTGAAACAAAAAGGTAGCACACGTTTGGCATCAGATGCACGGCAATGGAGAGCGTGTGACCGTGGTTTGATTGCTATGGATTTGGAAAGTCGAATCTTTCCTTATACCAAAGCCCTTTATTTTCGTTGTTAACTTTTAACAGATATAGAAATAAATCTAAGAAGAAAGCCAGAATCTAATGACGGCGCATCAGTAATTACACTCACACAGAAGTGCATGTATAAATAGCCGTAGCCATGTCCACCTTTCTAATTAAAATCAAGGAACAAATCGATCAATTATGCCTCGATCAACGGATCCACTTGTTCTTGGACGTGTAATTGGAGATATTTTGGATCCTTTTACAAGTTCTGTGTCTCTGAGGATTGTCTATAACAACAACACGGAAGCTATCAATTGTGGTGAGCTCAAGCCCTCCCAAATAATCAACCAACCAAGAGTTGAAGTTGGTGGAAATGACTTCAGGACCTTTTACACTCTGGTAATTAATTAATGTTCAACTCCACACACACATGTATTAATTAATTTGTTATATTATTCTTCATTTTGATTTTAGGGTCGTTGTTATCATATTGCATGCAGATCATGGTCGATCCTGATGCACCTAGCCCATGTGATCCAAATCAGAGGGAATATTTGCACTGGTAAGTGCCCCTCCCTCGCTTGTTTATGAGATGAGATCACGTAACATATTTGAGGATCCATTCTCTCTTAAAGACACTCTTTAATTCGCCGTATGAAAGTTGTTACTAGAAAAAATTTGTATAGTCACGGAATAATTTGTGAGGGAATTTGTGACGAAAAGTAGTGGTGACGATGAAATTAACGACAGAATTTGCATAACGATTCCGTCACTATACGAGTTTTTTTCTAGTATCATAGATGTAGATATATCTTAGCCTTCTTAGAAACAGAAATTTGGTCATGCAGTCGTTGTGAGATAAAATTAAGATCATCAACCAGATTTCTATAAAGGCCTTTTATTCTCCATCATTATTTCGCTCCAAATTTCTACTTCCTCGTAGAATGGCCTTCATGTTTGTTCAGGCGGGTCCACAGGTGTGGGAGTCATCAAGTTTAATTAAATATCTCAAAATGTGAGATTTCATCCAAATATTCTAAACTTTTTAGTTACATCTTTTGACTATTATTTTGGGTTCTAGCAAATATTATATACTCACTCTATCATAGATTAATATGCTTTTTAAACTTCCCAATCATGTATTTTTACTTTAATTTCTACTAAACTCCAAATCATTCATATCATGTGAAAATATTAGGTTCATCTCATTTTCTTTTCATTCACTTTCATAATAAGCATATAAAGTAGACTCAATAACAGATATAAAAATATTAACCGAAACTAGTGGAGGGGCTCTGTTTGATTTCTGTTTTGAAAAACAGTTTTTTAGTTTTTAGAAAAAAAATAAATAAAAGATTCGTTTGGTAAAACCTGTTTTATAAAGAATATTTTGAAAACCATAAATGTTTTTTTGTTCTTAAAATCAAATTTAGAGAACATGTCTAAGTTGTTTTTGTTTTCTATTTTAGTTTTTAACTTTAAAAAAAAAATAAAGAAAACAACTATTTTCATAATTATTTTACAAAACAGTTTTAAGAACAAAAAAAATCAGAACACAATCAAACAGACCCTATATTTTTATTTTTAAAAACTTTGAATTCATTTTTACTGTCTCTTCGGAAACACTCTTGACATGTGAAAAGATTCTCTTATTATAAGAATTTCACAAGTTCTTTTCCGGTTTAATGTGTTATATGGGACACTGCGAAAATATCTCACTTACAGACTATGTAGCTCCGCTGACACTTTTAATTTGACACGAACGAAGGAAATAGGAAACACGTTAATTCTAAAAAATATGTTTCGACACGTTAGGACACGTTTTGATATTGCAAATAATATTTTTAATTTATGTGGTGTATATTATGTTTAATATTCAATAATTTAATAAAAAATGAATCTAAACTTATAATATTCATAAATTTTGCAAAAAAACATAAGATATCTCAAATATTTATATTAAACTCAATAAAATAGTAATTGTAATCCAACAAATTTAATAGTTAGAACTAAAAACTTTAAAAACCTTTAAAAACCTTTTTTTGAATTTCTATAATGTGTGTTGGAGTGTCGGGGAGTGTCGGAGTGTCCGAGAGTGTCGGGAAGTGTCGGACACGACACGTCAGGGTTTTTGAAGTGTCGGTGCTTCATAGCTTACAGACGCTCCGCTACTTTTAATTTTTCTAAAAGGAAATAGGAAATATGTTTATTATGATGCATGAGATAAATATGTTTATCATGTTGCATAAAATAATTTTATCTCATGCACACATAAAAATATATGGTACCCATTTTTTTCTCTTCTTTTTAATGGGTCTCACCCATTTTTTTATGTGTTACATGTCTCATGCAAATAAGAAACATATTCTCCTTTTCTAAATTAAAAACTACTAACAGGAGAATTTTATTTAAAAAAATAATTCGAGTGCAGCTATTACCTTATAGCTTATTTTTTTTTTATAAATACTATATGAAATATCTTTTTGCCTAAATATAATTTTTTTAGTAGGCTGCCTAAATATAATTTAATAACATATAACTTTGCATTTCTTCATCGAATGCCTAGGTTGGTAAGCAATATTCCAGCAACTACAGGGCCAAACTTCGGTATGTACTCCGCTTTTATTTTCTATATATCTGCCTTGGAACTTTTATATTTGTTTGTAACTGATCAATTATATATCATACTTGTTGTGAAATTATTAGAAAAATATAATATCAAATAATTAATTTAACATCTACTTAATAGTTTAAACTTTTAGATTGAATTGATTTTTTATATGGCATGAGAGACTCCGATAAAATAATCATGAGTTCGATGCTTATCACCCACATTCTATTAATAAATAAATAAATATTATGGAATTTCTTAGGAATGATAAATCGGGTTGCACGGTACGACACAAATTTAACATGAACACGAATACATTCAACGCGAACTTGACACAAATTTCAAAATAGATCAAAATCTAACACAAATATGACATTCATATTTTTCGGGTTGACATGAATAACCCGTCAACCTCAAAATGTGTTGCTTATTATGCCGGTTGGCACGACATAACACGACACATATAACCAGTTAACCTCAAAGTATGTCGCTTATTATGCGGGTCGATACGACATAATAGGACATGAATAAATAATCTAGTGAATGTTGCTTTTACAGATGTCGTGTTGATATGACACAACACGAATAACCTGTAAAAAGATTAATGCAGGTCAATTTTGTGTTTACAAGTTGGCACACAACATGACACAAAAAAATTTATGTCAATTTTTACCAAAATGTTCATCATACGAATTTGAAAATAGGTCGACCAAACACAAATTTCTCAACTCATGTTAGCAGGTCGTGTTGAAAATTGTCATCCTTAAGAGTTTCTTAGCACAACAAGATGAACTTTTGCATTGTTCACAGTTGGCTCTTATATGAGGGGCGTGCTAGAGAAATATAATAGAAAATAATTATTGTAACATTCACCTAATAGCTTAAGCTTTTGGATTAAGCCAAATGTGGCATTCAACTTATACAAGAGTTCATTTGAGTTTAAAAGGTGAACAATATTCATACCCACTTACAAGAAACTCCATGATATTGAATTGATTCTTTATACAAACTAACTTGGCTTTTTGGACCTTTTGCCCCTCATTAATAATTAATAATCATTTTGCCCCTTACCCAGAACTATCTACCAACCTGCCCCTTTTTAATTGATTAACTTGAATATTTAATCGATTAAATGATCAAAATAGGCAAAAATGATTGACTAGAGATCTAATCAATAAATCTCCCTCTTTAATCGATTAACTTGAATATTTAATCGATTAAAACTTATATTTAATCGATTAAATATCCCAAATGAACGTGCAAGCATTGATTGAATGAGACAAACAAGGAAAACTCGCTACGTTCAAAGGGGATAATTAAGATTTAGTTTACTAGAATGATTAAGTTTTGGTTGCCCCAAGTGTTCGTTTGAAATCTGTCTTGTTGTGAAGAAATACGAAATGAAAGTATTTCACCCCAGCCTGAATTGAAGTTTGAACATGTTAATAAGGGCAGTGAGTACATGCATGGTGGTCATCCTCAACCAGTATAGAGAGTACTATTGAGATATGTACTGATTGGAATGCTAACAATGATGGAAGTATTAGATGTGCTCCAAAAGAAATGAGGGGTTGTGGAGATTGAGTATTGGAGCTGAAGTCCATACTTCCAAATGAATGGATTTCTAAGTTGGAAGCCAAAACTCGTGACATGCTGAAGGATTCTTGCAAAATTGAGCACAAATGATAAGAACATATATTGTTTAGTGTCAAGTGACAATATATTGTCCAGTGTCACGAATGATAAGAGCTGCTTTTAGAGATGGCACGAATGATAATAACATATATTGTCCAGTGTCAAGTGACTTGTCAGAAGAAAGGCTATTTCTCTTGCAACAACATTGGATTAAAGGTGAACCATCATAGTTCGGGATGTTCTTAAACTAGGGACAGGTCTGAGTTGGGAGCCAAAGGCGAGCATTATGTGAAAATTTGGATTCAGGGAACAACTCAAATGCGTTAATGAACCAAGATTGGTTCTCGCTACGCAGTGAATCAACGAGTTTTCCTTGTTTGTCTCATTCAATCAATGCTTTCACGCTCATTTGGGGTATTTAATCGATTAAATATAAGTTTCAATCGATTAAATATCCCTCTTTGATCGATTAAGAGAGATAATTAATCGATTAAATCTCGAGTCAACCATTTTTACCTGTTTTGACCAGTTAATCGATTAAATATTCAAGTTAATCGATTAAAGAGGGACACATTGGTGGATAGTTTTGGGTAAGGGGCAAAATGATTATTAATTAATTAATGAAGGGCAAAAGGGTCAAAAACCCAACTAACTTATATAGTATGAATATAGGGGTAGGATATTCTTACATCAGTTTAAGAATAAAAAATTTTACACAAAATCTTGATCATTGATTTGCTTGAATTTAATGGCTCAAATATCTAATAAATCAAAAGCATTAGGTATAAATAGAATCAATGATCAAAATTGGAAGTGTAACTTACACTGATGTAAAATTATCCTCCGTGAACCTATATAAGATCTAACCTCCTTACATTGAAATCACTTGAGAATTAATAAGAAATGCCAATATTATAATACGTCTTTAATTCCATTTATGAATAGTATTTTAAGATATAAAATTTTATTAAAAATAGATACATTGTAAAATTATTAATTTTTATCATAGCTGAATTATAAACTTTTACTAAATTTTTTTTTAATTAGTTTAACATTTTAATTATAAATATTTATTATTTAAAAAATAATCTATATTTATAAAAGTATACTAAATATATCATTGAATTGTTGACTTTTTATTTTTATTTTTTTAAAATCATAGTATAAAATAATTTTAAAACATTTAATAGAATGCGTTTAATTTTAGATTAATAAGTGATTTGAGCTTAATATATATGCAAACAATTTAATAGAATAAGTAATTTATATTTTATGAGTATGATTCAAATGATAAAAAAAAATTCAATCTAATTTTTAACTGTAAGATAGTTATTTAATTAGAGATTGTTCATGCGTGTGTAAGCAGTCATCCATCATTTTTGTTGTTGTTAAATAAAACACCTTATTTCATTTTGTTATGCAATTATTTACTTTAATAACTACATGATAATTAATTAATTTTAAAAAATTATATTGAGAAATAGTAAATATTTTGATTAAGCAAATTATAAAATACGTGTGTATGCTATAATACACAATCTTGCAGTTTTATCAATTGAATATTTTATTTTACCTGTAATGCCAACGTATTTTACAGGAGAAGAGAGTGTGTTCTATGAAAGTCCACGACAACTTATTAACTTTTATAGCTTTAGATGAATAATAATTTTTTTTTTTTACTGGAAATAAATTTAAGTAATACAACAATTTAATTCATAGTTACTTAAAATTTTATTTTAGATATTAAATTAAAATAAGAAAAAATGTATTTCATTTAGTTTTCTATATTTTGATATCGTTTAAATTCTTAAAATTATAATATATGTTGAATTTTAGAAAATTTAATAGAGTATGGAAAATGGTTTATTCTTGTCGGTATGTATCTGTGGATGTGATAATGCATTTTGTTGCACCTATAGGACAAGAGATTGTGAACTATGAAAGTCCACGACCAATATCTGGGATTCATCGTATTACTTTTGTGTTGTTTCGACAATTGAGTAGACAAATTGTAGATGCTCCAAGAATTCGCACAAATTTCAAAACCAGAGAATTTGCAGAGGCTAATAATCTTGGATTACCAGTTGCTGCTGTGTATTTCAATTGTCAACGTGAAAGTGGTTGGGGTGGAAGAAGGATGTAATCTGAAGACCCTTTCTTTCTTTGATAGTATTATAACTAAGCAAATAATCACATTAATATTATGTGTTGATGGCAATGATACTGCGTTGCTGTCCTAGTCAAGACTCATGTATAAATTATTCGAAGCCTCTTTAAACTTCCAAGTTGGCTTCATTAATTTGCTGCTACATAAAGCTGTGCTATGTAAGGAAATGGTATGTATGTAATATATGTTTTTCACTAGGAAATTATGCTCGCACTTATATGTAAGGGCAAATAATATATATTATCACAATACTGATATTTTCACATTGGAATTTTTACACCATTTATACATTGGTTAAAGATTTGCAATTTTTTTATTAACAAAGTGTATATTTAGTTAACGGACATATATAATCAATCATGTATGTACATCTTTATGTGCAAATATCAATGTTATATTTTCACAATTTGAAATTAGATTTAGTTAGAATTTCTATGATAATATTTTTCATTATTCAACAAGAAAAGAAGTGAATCTTCAATATTTATGTAATACACACTTCTTTATTAAAATGAAAAATAAGTGAAATTTAAGTGATATTGATTATAAAGAATGCTTACAAAAACAAAAACAAAAACAAAGAATGAGTAGATTCAAATATTTTTATAATTTTCATAAGTGATACACTGAATTTTTGATAATATAAAAATAAGGAATAAGTTATTAAAAAGAAGACTGTGAATACAAAATACCATATGATTAAAAATCAATAAAGGGAATCAATAATCAAATTAGTTTACAGAAAAAAAAAAGCAATCTTTAATTCCTGTAATCCTGTCCTATATATGTATAATTGAGAAAATGATATATTTTAATTTCATTAAAAATATTCAAACCAAGGAAAATAGAATATAGTTTAACTATATATTTTCATTCTATTTCATTTTTGTGTGCATGTCAAATGCTATCATGGGGTGTGTCATGATGTATCATAAAATACAATGAACAAGAAAAAAAAATTGACAGATAATGTGTAATGTTGTAGAAAAAAAATATAGTTCCTTCTCATTGATATTAATATTAAACTCTTAATTTTAATTAAATAAAATGAAATTATAAAATATAAAAATTAGTTGTAAGTGATCATATAAAAACCACAATGCATTTTGGCCCATGAACAATAAAGTGAAATACAGGCAGCTATTGTTATCCCATAGAAGCATCGACTATTCAAGGCCCATCTACATCCATCACCGGCCCATCTACATAATAACCGGTATATAACTCTCTCCTATTAATATATGTATATTGTGAATATAATAATCTTGGAAATTATCATCTTTCTCAACACCAAAATCTTGAGTTAACTACTAGAACCTATATGATGGACCGACATAGATTTTGTGTTGGATGTAAAACTTTTCTTTTCATCAAAATTTAAAAACGTCAAATTAGGTCTTGGGCAGAGCAAGCATCAGAAAATCAAATCCCATTAATATATGTATATTGTGAATATAATAATCTTGGAAATTAGCATCTTTCTCAACACCAAAATTTTGAGTTAACTACTAGAACCTATATATGATGGACCGACATAGATTTTGTGTTGGATGTAAAATTAGCTCATCATCAAAATTTAAAAACGTCAAATTAGGTCTTGGGCAGAGCAAGCACAAAGGACATTCCAAAATAAGGGAGACACCAGACCAAAGGCACTAAACTTGCTATAGGATTAGGATGTTAGGTTTTTCGTTTCAAAACTGGTGGAGCAAGGGCATTTTCCAAGCCAATGCTTCCCTCTTATGATTATGAACAATTAATTAATGGTATTATATCAAATGATGGTAATTCAGTTGGCGTCATGCAACTAAATAGGTGGGGGTGAGAGTATGTGTTCGATCTCTCCAATACCATCTTTGATATATGTTTAAAGCCTTAATCCCAATACCCGCTCCAAATCGAATTAGTGGCGAATTAATTAATATATCTCAAAAATAAAAAATAAAAAATGGTACATCTAGGACCGCTCATTTAGTGACCCTGTTTTTAGTCTCAGGCGTGTATGAAATGCTGTGTTGTACAAGTGAATTTTTACTTTTTGGCTTTGTGCAGTGAAATGGGGTAGACAAAGGTGTGTATTGGTGAATGAAAAACAAACTTGGTACTTTTAAGTTCCATGATATTGAGGTGCTGATGAATGAATGTGCCCTCTGTGCGTAAGTGGATAATGGTTGGTTACAGTCTTTATTTCCTTTCCAACCCTAAAAATATCCCTTTTCTCTCCTTTTTTTTTTATATTTTCTTTTTACAAGCTCTCTGTCTCCCTCTCTATTAGTAGTGCAGGGAGGCAAATGCAATGTAATTGTAGAGCCTCAATTTAAGCTTAAATTGTTAGGTAAATATCATCTTAATAGTCTTATATTTTTTACACACATTATCTCACACTAGAGTTCATTTGATTCGAAGGAGGAATAATGTACATGTCAACTAGCTATGCTATAAAACACTATACAATTTAATTATTATTATTATTTTTTTGGTGAAATATACAATTTAATTATTTATCAATAGAATGAAGTGACCAAAATTAAACTCATAACATAACCACTTAGATTACACAAGTCCTAGTATCATATAAAATATCAATTTTCTATTCAATATTTAAAGTTTAAATTATTAAGTAAAAATTGTCTTAATAATTTTATATTATATCTATTTAATTGATGTTACATTTTTATTTTTATTTTAATATGAGTGCAAAGAAATAATAAGGAACAAAGCGGCTGTGGAGTTAAAAATAAAAAGATATTAGTACAAATAGTAAATATCTTTTTGCGTCCCTAATAAAAAATACGGTCCTCATTTTAGTCTCTTGCAAAAAGAATTAGTCGGTTGGTCTCTATTAAATTCAGAGTGAGGATATTCTAACTACCAAAAATTTTTACTACTAATTTACTACCCATCACATCACCATTGGATTAAAGAGAGAGAATGTTAAAAAGTTTTTGAAGAGAGAGAAAATGTTAATCTAATGGTGATTAGATAGGTAGTAAGTTGGTAGTAGAAAAATCTGATAGTAAGAATATCTCTTCTCTTAAATTCAAAGTGGACCCATTTTAATCCTTTTAAGGGACTAATGTTGATCTTTTTTTAATTTGTGAGGGACCACAATTTTAACTAAATGGATCTACTTTGAATGTTTTAGAAACCTCGAGACTAATTCTTTTTTTGTAAAGCACTAAAATGGAGAGTGTGTTTTTTTGTTAGGAAGCAAAAAAATATTTACTCATATATATATATATATATATGTGTGTGTGTGTGTGGAGAGGTGCCACCAATGTAAATGGTGTTTGGGGAGAAAGATGAAAAGAGAGGAGGAGAGGGCAAAACAATACCCATAAAGAGAAAGAGCAAGAGTGCTATGGCTTGTTGCTCTAGCCTCTTCTGCCTCCTCTTTGTTTTTTCTCTTCTTCTTTTTTTTCCCATTTTTGTATATTTGTATTGAATTAAGCCAAAGTGAGTGATGGATGTTAGGCTCCTCTTTTCTCTCTCTCTTATTTGGTTGGGAGCTGGGACGGACAACAATTGAATGTTGCTAAAACAGTCCAGAATAATGAAGTACTTACCACTAGAGTTTTTTTTTTTTTGTTAAAATTAATCTATTATTTATTAAATTTATTAAATATAAATTGTTAACCTAATACCTAAAATTGTTTTTAATTCATATATTATTATTATTATTTACTAATATTTCTAAAGGATTTGTTTTTTCTACCGTCAATGTAGATAATTTATCTACTTTAAGCCAAAAATGACGTCATTTTGAGGCGGAAATCAAGGTATTTTTGTAATTATAATTTATTTCAGGGTTATAATAATTTTTTCATTATAATTTTTTAATTTTTCAACCTAAAACGACATCATTTTGACAGCGAATATAAAAAACTTATCTAAGTTCATTATAGAAACATTAAAGTCATTTTTAAATAAGATTAAAATAAAAATAAAGATAGAAAAGTACTAAGGAAAACCGAAACAATTTTGGTGTCCAGGATAACGAAAAGGCGAGGATATTCTTAAGTTTCTGATTCATCCCCACAAAGTATGTTTGCAAGACCACAAAATGTGAGGATGAAGAAACACATTCTGATTCTTCAATTTCAAATAACTGGCGGCGAGAGTGGGGCAAAACGAACAAAACACGTATGTATCAGATCGATACACAGTGGTCCAACGACCAACGTTTTCAAATTCCTCCACCTTGCACCAACAAAACATTGCTCCACCTTTTTTGTTTCTCACACAAAACATTGGGATCTATCCTTTTAAAAATAAACTTATATCCGTTTAGATCTTAACAGTTGATTTTCATCCATCAACGGTTATAATCTATTGGATCAAACTTAATGGTTCAAATTTATTATTAATAATTTTGATCCAATAAATTATAATCGTTGATGAAAAAAAATCACGGTTATAATCTAAAATGATATAAGTTTATATCCTTTAAATATTGACAGATGTTATTCCCTAAAACATTATAATCAGAGAGAGAGAGAGAAAATTCCTTCAAAGTATTCCGTTAAATACTGTATCAATTCTTTTAAGGGGAAATGTTATACTTACAACCTATCTTCCTTTACAACCTCTTATAACCAATATCTTAACAGTTGATTTCCATCAATGAACGGTTAAGATTTTCACAAATAAATTTTTTTTATTAATTATTAATTAATTTGCAATAAATCTTAACCGTTGATTGGCGGAAATTAATGGTTAACCTCTCTTCTTTTAAAAGGAAATTTAACTATGCATGTCATTCTTTATTTCTCCAGTACCCCACTTCACGTTATTCGCGTCTTCAATTTGACGGACCATAATCTCTCTCAATTTTCAAAAGGAAATTTAACTACGCATGTCATTCTTTATTTCTCCAGTACCCCTCTTCACGTTATTCGCGTCTTCAATTTGACGGACCATAAGGTAGCAGTCCCCCAATTTTCTCACAAATGCCATTGTAAATGGGCCACATTCCAGAGCATATGGAAGTGCGAGTTCCTTCTCTTTGGCAATATTTGCTTCAATTTTGATCAAGTTTGTAACTTGTTGCAAATGCATGAAATGAAAGGTTTCAAAATTTTGTGATTAAATCCAAGACTCTAGTGAGAAGGCTGTTGGATTTTTTGTGTGTAAATCTCATGGGTTACGAATAAGAAGCGGGTTGAAGAAAAATTAAGAAGGAAGGTGAAAGGGATATGTAAAGAACCACTATAACCCAAAACCTTAAGTGCTGGATGAAGACCTTTTAACGATTTATATTATATTCTCTAACACATCCCGTCACGCAAGAGCCCTTTGGCTTGAAACATGGATTATTGTATAGGCCCAATTTTTTGGTTTATCTTATGCTTATTTAATTCCATAAGTGGGGACGGTGAGGATCGAACCTGTGACCCTGATACCATGTAAAGAACCACTTCAACCCAAAACCGTAAGGTGTTGCATGAGAACCTTTTTAATGATTTATATTATATTCTCTAACAGTGTATGTGGGTAGAAATCCCATATTGGACAAGTGATGAGAAGTGGAAGGGTTTATAATCCTCCACTTCACTTCTCCAGTTTGCCCCTTGGACACCATTTTTGTGGAGGAGGAGGATGCAGATGGGTCTCGACATAGTCAGTTGTGTGTTACCCTAAATTTCTCTGCATACAAGTTGTTTATGACATTACGTGAGTTTTATCATATTCTTTTTATTGTACTTTTATTGTATGATGTTGTGCATATGTGTTCAGTGTTTGTGTAACAGGAATGACTTTAGCAAGTACAAAATTGGCAACAATACTATGGTCTCTAGGGCCAATGTTGTTGAAAAAAAGATCAAAGTCGAAGTAGTGAAAATATTCTGAAGAGGGAAATGATAAATAAGGCAAAGGCAAAAAGTTCAAAGGTAATTGTTACAATTGCGGTAATCGTGGCCACCATGATAAAACTTACGTTAATTTGTCAATGGGAGTTATTGGGTCGAGGAAAAAAAAATTGAACTCAATCCATGCCCACCCAAAACGCGAGGGGAGCATCTGTTTGTAGAATCCTTTTGAGATAAGCAGGGAACAAATGTGATTTGAGTTGAAGTGGGCAAATGAAGTCCCCATCACGAGAATATTCACATCGGCTCGATAAGAGAGTGAGTTGTGGGGATAACAAAAGTAGGATGGGGCGATGGGCCACCAATTAAGAATTAGAGCTCAAGTTTTTCAGAAACGGCAATAATAATTATATATCAAAAGATTCATATTTTGTATACCTTTTTATATTTTAAGATGAGAAAGTTAAGAATTATCTGTTTTTTTAAAAATTATTTTAATTTTAAAAATATATAAATCATTTAAGAAAATGGTGTAAGAATATATTATTATTGAGTTTGAGAAGAGATGCATCTCAAGACTTCTTGTAGAGATGTAATATATCACTAATTATGTGCATTTAACTTAATACCTTAAAATTTTAGGTAAAATAGTCGCTTTATATTATATCCGAGCGAGTTGGATCTGTACCACCTTTTTCTAGTGAAGGAAAAGAAAAAATGAGACTATGCAGTAAGGGTAACATATAATTATAGTATTAAAATTATTTTTTAAATGAAATATATATTAAATTAAATACAAATTATGCTTTTAGGGGCAATTCGGGGGGTCACTGCTTGTAGTGGGGTGCTGCGAGATTAAAGTGACAACTAGAGAGGTGAATTTTCTTACAGAATTAGTATTTGTTTAGCATGGAATGCAAAACTATGAGGTGTTATGAAAGAGTAAAGGTGTCAATAAACTAGCTTGGAGTACGGTGTCAGTAATTAATTATCGAAAGCAAGTTAAGCTCTGTTGTCGCGTTACTCAGTAGGTAT
Source organism: Gastrolobium villosum (assembly GCA_032173675.1). Lineage (NCBI taxonomy): Eukaryota > Viridiplantae > Streptophyta > Magnoliopsida > Fabales > Fabaceae > Gastrolobium > Gastrolobium villosum. The sequence continues at coordinate 61,438 of JAVKPL010015953.1, forward strand.
AGTGAGAAAGCTCGTGAGTCATTTTTAGTGACTCATATTCGAATATTGACCAATCGTAACTGGTAAGTCAACTTTATTCATACACCGAGGGAGGCCAATTGCCGCGTCGATTACCTGGTGAACCTCCTTCTAGACCGCCCAGATATTGAAGAAGATTCTGTTTTCTCATAACCTCCTCATGAATTACTCTTGTTTTTGCTTGCCGATGACTCCTTAGCCACTCCTTGAATTATGAGTGTTGGTTGATTCTTTTGTTTGTGTTTTCTGTTTTTTAGCTTTTCTTTATGTATAATAAAAGTTTTTTTTTCTCTCTTCAAAAATTAACTATATACTACAGGCACTATTGTCAAAAACCAGTGTAAAAACGTAAAAACTTACGTTTTTACTAGAGTGGTGCGTGTTAAAACGCAAGTAAAAACTGTCCTTGATAAAAACTGGTAGAAACGCCGTGTAAAAACAGTTTTTACCGTTTTTACTGTTTTTACTTAAAATGATTTAAAAAAAAAGATTTACAAAAAAAGAAATTAAAAAAACCTAATTTTCATTTTCCCCAAATCATATGCACAATATCTTGATATCTTTTTGTTTAGATATATGTCTTTTATAATTATGTCTTATAAAGCCGCAATTCTATTATAAATTATATTATGAGAATCGTTTTGTGTTTTTTGATCATTGTGTGCATTGAAAGAAGTGAAATTATATCTTTATAAGTGATGATCCAAAATCTGCGGAGTGTATGAAGCAGTTAAAGCAGATTGATTATCCATTACTTGTTAGTTATCACCGTTTATAATTTTGATACTTGGTTATCAAAAAAAAAAAATTTCTTTTCAAATAAATAAGTGGCTCAACACACACACACACACATATATATATATATATATATGAGCTTATCATTTCTCAATCTGCTTAAGATAATTTTATCTCCGACTACTAAATTATAACCGTACAAAAATAGATCATCGATGATAAAGGAAAAGTGAAAAACTGAATCATAACCATTCAAAGGTGAATCAATTAATGTAAGAAAATAAATAAACAAAACGACGTAGTTTTGGGG
>JAVKPL010015953.1:67500-133937 GCA_032173675.1 Gastrolobium villosum
CAATGGATCCACTTGTTCTTGGACGTGTAATAGGAGATATTTTGGATCCTTTCACAAGTTCCGTGTCTCTGAGGATTGTCTATAACAACAACACGGAAGCTATCAACTGTGGTGAACTCAGGCCCTCCCAAATAGTCAACCAGCCAAGAGTTGAAGTTGGTGGAAATGACTTCAGGACCTTTTACACTCTGGTAATTAATTAAGTTCTGTAAGGAACCTTGGGATACATCACCCCAGAAGTTAGCTCAAAGGGTGAGAGTGACCAAGGCCTTATAAACTCTACATTAGTTGCACATACAATTAATGTGGGACTATATATCTTAACAAGTTCAACTCCACACACATGTATTAATTGGTTATATATATTTTTCTTCATTTTGGTCGTTTTATGGTCGTTGATTTCATTTTGCATGCAGATCATGGTCGATCCTGATGCACCTAGCCCAGGTGATCCAAATCAGAGGGAATATTTGCACTGGTAAGTGCCCCTCCCTCGCTTGTTTATGAGATGAGATCACGTAACATGTTAGAGGATCCATTCTCTCTTAAAGACACTCTTTAATTTGCTGTATGAAAGTTGTTGAGATTAATTATCATGGATGTAGATATATCTTAGCCTTCTTAGAAACAGAAAATTTGGTCATGCAATTGTTGTAAAATAATTTGAAGATTATCAATCACATTTCTATAAAGGGCAATGTTTTTCTCATGCTATTGGAGAGGAGGGAACTCTCCTACATACTCAAATTCATGATGGGACCCACACATAAAAAATAAAGAAAACAAAAAAAAATTATTGCACGCAAAACAAATTCTCACTAACATGAGAATAGAGCTCTCATGCAACATAAGAATTCTTTTTCCCTTCTATAAAATGCCTTTTTCTTTTCCATTATTATTTCTCTCCAAATTTATACTTCCTCGTAGAATGGCGTTGATGTTCATGTCAAATTTCTTCCAAATATTCTAAACTTTTGAGCAACTTCTTTTCACTATTCTTAATGCTTGTATAGTTGTACGATATTAAGTGGGGCGCCCTAACCCTTCCATGGTTCCACCGGCACTTCGGTCTAATGTGTGACCATTGGGAAAATATCGCTTCGCTACTTTTAGTTTTTCTAAATTAAAACTACTAACACAGACATTCTAAATATAAAAGTAAAAATTGAGTGCAGCAATTACCTTAGAACTGAAAATAAATAAAATTATAAATATTTTATGAAATATCTTTTTGCCTAAAAATAATTTAATAACCTTGCTTTTTTTCATTGATTACCTAGGTTGGTAAGCAATATTCCAGGAACTACAGGGCCAAGCTTTGGTATGTGTACACAGCTTTTATTTTCTATATATCTGCGCCTTGGACCTTTTACATTTCCTTGGAACACTGATCAATTATATAGCCTGCTTGTTGTCAAACTAGCTTATAATATGTCTGAATGTAAGTTCTAAATTCTTTGCATTGAAATCACTTCTAATTCTTGTTTATTTAAGACTTTCAAAACAAGAATAAAGAGATGTCAAAATTACAATTGGTCTTTCCATTTATGAATTACATTTAAGAATAAAAATTGGGAAAGCATCCGTTTATAAACTTTTTTTACAAATTACACTAAGTATGACCAGTCATACACTCGTGATTAAAGTATGACCGGTCATACATAGTGTAGTTTGTAAGAGTTTGTAAATATAACCTTCCCCATAACAATTTACTAAAAATAGATGAATTATAAACTTATTATTATTTATCATAGCTGAATTATAAAATTTTATTAAAATAAATTTAATTATTGTAACATTTTAAATTTAAAAAATTATTATTTAAAATTTTAATTTGAATTTAAAAAAGTATATATAATACTAAATATATCGTTGAATGGTTGACAAATAATTTTTGTTTTCTTAAAACCATAGTTTAAATTAATTTTAAAACATTTAATAGAATGCAAATAATTTTTTGTTAATAATTGATTTGAGCTTAATAAATATACAAACAAATTAACAGAATAAGAAATTTATATTTTGTGAGCATGATTCAAATGATAATTTTTTAATCTAATTGTTAACGGTGATATAGTTGTTTAATTAGAGATTATCATGTGTGTGTAAGCAGTCATCTATTGTTGTTGTTAAATAAAACACCTTATTTCTTTTTGTTATGCAATTATTCATTCTAATAACTACATGATAATTAGTTAATTTTAAAATATTTAAGGGATTAATAACAATTATGTTACAGGAATGTGATTTCTATCATGCAAGCTACCGACAAAATAAAATTTGCCTCTTTCAACTTTTTTTTATTATTATATTACTTGTCGTTTTGTTTGTAGGAAAAAAAAAAAAATTTACTGCAACATGACGAAACGAAAGCCCAATATTTAATTGAGAAATAGTAAATATTTTGACTAAGCAAATTATAACATATATATGCGTGTGTATGTTATACTACACTATCTTGCAGTCTTATCAATTGAATATTTTAATTTATCTGTAATGGCAACGTATTTTACAGGAGAAGAGATTGTGTGCTATGAAAGTCCACGACCAACAGCAGGGATTCATCGTATTGTTTTTGTGTTGTTTCGTCAGATGGGCAGACAAACTGTACATGCTCCAGGATGGCGCCAAAATTTCAACACAAGAGATTTTGCTGCGATTTATAATCTTGGATTACCAGTTGCTGCTATGTATTTCAACTGTCAACGAGAAAATGATTCGGGTGGAAGTAGAAGGACGAGACATTAATATAGTGAAGAAAATACAAGGACGAGACATAATATATATATATATATATATATATATATATATATATATATATATATAACTGTTATAATTTATTAAAAATTAATGATTAATTAATAAATACTATCCCATAAATTACAATCGTTAGATTGGCAGAAATCAACGGTTAAGATTTAATAGTAAGAGGTAGTAAGGAAAATAAGTAGTATATATATATATATATATATATATATATATATATATATATATATATATATATATATATATGGAATGATCCGTTTACAAATTATTTTTACAAATCTTTGCAAATTATACTATGTACTCCCGGGAAAATATATTATAACCAAGTGTTCTCCCGGGAGAACATAGTATAGTTTGTAAACAAAAAATTTGCAAGTATAACTCTTCCCTGTATGTGTGTGTATATATATATATATATTTATTGTAGGAACTATTGGATTTATGCGGAAGTGATTTAGGACCTAGTACATTGGTATGCTTACCGAATCATCCTCGTTTCACAATTGCCTCTTGGAGCGCAGATCTCATGTAGAATCTTCCCTTGTATGATTCCGCTTCACGAACTGCTCACCTCAGCATTACAGCATAAACAAATCCTTTGATGCTGGACTGTGGCAGATCTTTCAGACTATGACTCAAGGGGGAACGGGAAGTGTGTGGGCACTCTCTCACTTTGAGGAAGATGACCATCCATCAACCCTCTGCAACCACCAAGTGATATATATTAAATATCATTGAGCATATAATATATGAGAAAATATTTTCTCCTTTTAAGGGAGAAAATTTTTCTCCTACTAAAGACTCATAGCATAAGTGGGTCTCACTTTAAATTTTTCTCTCTCTCCATTATTTTGTAGGCCCTACTTATGCTATGTGTCTTTGTTAGGAAAAAAATTTTCTTGATGTATCATTGAGCATATAAGTACGATATGTTAATAATCGTGACGGCATGCTATCTCATGCCTAGACAAGTTATTTCCAAGCCTCCTGATTGGCTTCATTTGCTGCTGTATAACTACGGACCCCACGGACATTGTGTCTGCAGGAATTTGGGAGTCTGATGATCCTGTGACATTACATACATAAATCCATTTTATGAATTTTGACTTTTATTTGTGATCAGAAAGGAATAAGGCAAGATTAATGTTAAGTACATTAAGGAGTAATATTTAATTTAAATAGACAAAAAATAATTAAAAAGAATTATTATATATAAATTAATTAAAAGTACTTTGGGGTTGGTGATGAAAATCTTCTCTCTCCAAGTTACGAAGGGATTAGTCTCCTCCTCCAGGTAGAGAATTATGAGTTTACTCAAAAAAAAAAAATACAATGAGATAGTTAATGAGTCTCTAATTTTAAGTGTTATTTTATTCTCAATAATATTCTCATAAAAATTCTTATATTTTGCGGTAAATTTCAGCTCAATAGAAAGATAAATTAGAGAGCTCAACTGGATTTGTTTTGAATTTCTGAATCATATAATTGATTGAGGATCTTATCGAAGATTCTCTTGAATATTTTTTAGGAAATTGTTTCTTTTAAATATAAAAGAAAAGATTTTAAAGATTTAATTAAAGATATGATTGGAGATTATAATAAAGATTCAATAGAAGATCGTATGCAAAATTAAAAGATATTGTTTCATCACTATAAATAAAAGACTCATTCAAAAACAATGGAGCTTTTGAACAATTGAGAAGAGCAAATCCTATTTTGGAGATAGAAGTGCGTCTTTCATGCTTTGCAGCATTGTGAGCGGGTTGATTTCAAGAACAAGTTGGGGGGTTTTGAGGATTCTTCACGCCGTCACACCAATGGAGTTTTGGGAATTTTCTTTACTTTCTCTTGTCTTTGATTTCGCTATGTTAGGCTAAATTTTTATGTAGTTAAGGGTAGATGGAACCTAATTGAATTATTATGTTTATGGATTAAATTGTCAGTGTAATTTTTCTTTTTATGATTGAATGAATTGTCTGTGTAATTTTTATCTTTTATAATTGAATGACAATAGGGTGTTGGTGTATGAATCCTGATTTGATAAATTCATCTAATCCTTGTGATTTATGGATGGGCATAGGGTAATTATGCAATCTTTATATTGATTTGAAACTCACGTGAGTCAATTTGCACCTAATAGCTTTCTTTTTCTTACGTGAATCAATTTGGACCTGATAGTTTTCTTTTTCTTTTTTATTAATATTATATTATATGTAATTGAAATCTAAAACCCACAACCCACGTACCTGATACATGTATTTTAATTTGAAAGCCAACGTATCAAAACCGCTGTAGAGTTTGTTTCTTATATATATATATATATATATATATATATATATATATATATATATATTTAAAACATATTTTTATCAAAATCAAAATCATTATTATTTATTATGAAATTAGCATGATATGTAATAATATGTATTGGCATGCAATGGAGCTTAGGTGGATACTATATGATATAATTTTGTGCGTAACAAAATATCTAAAAATACCTAACCACTTGTGTCTTCAAACTCCATCTTCAATTTGAGACTTTTTGTAAACACTTTGTCATTATCAAAATATGTATTCCATTATGCTTAAGAGGTTAACCTATTTAAGCACGTGAATTAATAATCCTATTTAGCCTATCAAGTTTTTAAAAAAATAAATAAATTGAACTACAATTGGGGCAAAAAAATTTGTATTGCTTTTTTTTCATAAATTATTCCAATATTTTTATAAAATTTCTATATATATATATATATATATATATATATATATATATATATATATATATAAGGTTAAGAAAAAAAAGTCTTACACCCATATTAGCAATTGATTTATTTGCATTAGTATCAGTTCACATATATAATAAATTACTAGGTGTAAAATGATTTTAGAGTAAACACCCTTTTTAGTCCCTAGCAATATCCACGAAGGCCTTTTCAGTCCCTGGCAATTAAAAATGACCAAATTGGTCCCTGAAATAACAAAAAAGGGGCCACGTTAGTCCTTCTGTTAACTCTCCCGTAACGGCCCAACTAACGGTGCCCATGTGGCACGTTAGTGTGCTGACGGGGCTTGGATGTGGGACAGCATGGAAGAAGAGACGACGTCGTTTAAGTACCTTTTAATTTTTTTTTTCCTTTCTTTCTTCTTAAAAGACTTAGTGAAACTTCACCCATTTCCTGATTTCTGATCTCTTTCTGGAACAACAGCAGAGGAACACTAGCAGCACAAGCTTACCTCACAAGCTTACCTTTCTCTTCCGTTCTCTTCCTTACTCAATTTAGGCCAACAAAGATGAACTGCTTACTGAAAATCAAAAGTTAGGTTACCCAATGATAGAACTTAAGCAATTTAAACCTATAGCATGTTTGGGAAACAAAGCGACTACAAACAGAAATTACATTTCAACCAACCAGAATGGTAAGTGCAAAAACACATGCTCTGAAAGAAACTGGTATACAAGCCGTCATAGTTTTATAATGATATCACCTTACTTCCTCCATGTACAATCATTGAAGAAGCATTAAGTTTTTGCTGTCAGCTAGGTGAAGAAAGCTGAAGATATAGAGGGGAAAAAAAAATAAACAAGCATGGAGTGTTTGTTTCCACCAACCCATATCATAACCAAAAGAATCATTATCCGCACAAAATAAGACTTTCAATACATAACAGTTATATTGTATTTACATGACCTCCCTCCTAGCATGAAACTCCAGCACGAATGTCGACTGAGATTGTCCCAGAAAGAGATGCTGCTGCGTTTCCAAAAAGAGATTAGAAACCAGGAAACACTACAAGAAAAATGCTGGATAATGGCGGTGTTCTCGAGACGGTTTGATTAATTACTTCACACCACTGTTCAAGACTCCTTCATCTCCCGTATTATTTTTTCACTAAAAATTTAAAATAGGATAGATTTTTACTTCTCTATACTTTTTGCCCTTCTCCCCACAGGTAAGATAGTCATAGAAAGAACAATATATTTTCTGTTCAACCAATACTCAGAAAAATAAAATAAAATATAAATCATCTTCTTTATTAGGGTTTTCTCTCCCCCAATTTTATCTTCTGAAAGTTATTCTCCTTTCTCTCTCACCATCCTATATTACAAGTGTTCTCTCCATTCCTCGTCACATAGATCGAGCACAGTAGGACGAAACTGAGAATACACGATAAGGTTGGGGATCTATCGTATCTCTCACAATAGTTTTGCAAGGTGAAATCTCTTCTTCTTCGTGTGTTGAGTGATTTGGATTTGATAAACTTCTCAGTTTCAATGTTTTGATTCATTGCCTTGTATTTCTGTTATTCAGGAAATGCCAATTTCATTTTTATTTTTTTTCAAAACTTGGTTTCTGGCATTGTGGCCTCTCAATTATTGAGGCGTTGCGTGAGATGTTTAACTCTTTTTTGTTGCCGGTACGAAGGAAGAGCTCAAATTAGCACTATTGAATACCACAGCTGGCGAGAACCTTTTCCTTGATAGGTATAAGAATTTTCATAATTTCTCTGTTTTGGTTACAAAATTTTCAAATTTTAAAAATAATAATAATTAGAATTAGAATTGGTTTTCTCTTGTTAAAGGCAAGGAGATGATAGTACTTGTTGACTTGCTAATGACAATTGCATCTCTGTGACTTTTGTGGAGATGGTTTTTATGGCATAAATTTAGTAATTGCTTACTAAGTTTAATGTTGGGTATGAGAAATTTTCTAAATTTTTTAATATAAATCTTAGGTGGACCTCTTGATATGTTTGAATTTAGACGTTCTTTGATGCATGTAATAAAGAATGCTATATTATTTATTGGAGTCATTTTAAAAGCATACTCATTGGTCACTACCACCTATTTCCTGCTACTTATTTCAACTGTTAGTTATGCAAAATTAGATTCTCAGAAATCAAACTTGTAAAAAAGCCATTAAAAAGGCCATTAATTGTTGATGAACACGGTGAGGTGTTGAGTAAATTCCAACGGGAGCCTATAGGTGATTTTGTATGTATATAAGAATATAAGAATGCGCTACATGTTGGATCAGAATACAGAAATTCTAGTAGTAAAACCATGATTGGTTAATGTTTATTATTTTAAAGTGATTGTATTTCTACTGCAGCCTCTTCCAATGAGATCCGCGATGCTGTGAATGATAAGGCCCTTCAAGAACTAATTTTTCATATTGATTGTTCCCCAAATGCAGAGAATGTAAGACCGACAAAGCTTTCTTTTATCTGACTCACTGTCTATTCTAATTTTTTTTCACTCTTTTTATATGTATTGCCCATTGATCTGCTTGCCTTGCAATCATAGGCTGATATTTATTAATTATCACTGAGCGAAAGTTATAGAGAAAATTCCTTTGAAATATTGTGTTACTCTGATTAGGAACTTTTACCTTGGTTGTCTTGAAGTTTATGCTTACACTTGGAATGCAAGAAAAAAGAGTAAAGAGAAATAAAATGACAATAACATGTGTGACTTTTACCTTCATTAATGTCTCGTTTATCTAGTTATACTAATTATTACATGGTGTTGCTGTATTTGTGAAATATAGTTGGAAGCTACAAAAAGGGAAGGTGGTAAAGGATTCAGTATATGGGACACCTACGCCCATAAAAATTATGGTAACCTTTTTTATTTTTTATTTTTTAATTTAATTAATAAACTAAAGATAAAGGAAGAACCCTATCAAAGAAAGAAAGGAAGAAATACTTTTTTTTCATAATTTTAATTATGATTCGTCTTTAGTTATCTTATCCACTTGTAATAATATAAATTGTTTTTAAATTAAATAAAAAATTCATTAATAATATAAGACTTCCTTCCAAACATTTTTATATGATTTTAAATTTTAAAAATTAATTATATAATTTATAATCAATTGAAATGAGATTCTATGCTTCTGAAATTTAAACTTGTGAAATTTAAACTCATTGGGTTGCTTCTGGAAGATAATGACTACTTGGACCATGTCTATGATGAACATGTCTTGCTTTTTAGAAAATTACTGGATTTCCTTGCCACATATACAATGTTGGCAGAAATTCTGGGGTGGGTTTTTCAACATGACTAGGTCATATGCCATAACAAGATCATAACTATTTTATCATGGTATCAATGCTGATGATTTTATTATTTTCTATCCTAATATTTTTTTTCTCTGTTTCTATGATAAATAAGACTATGATTATATTGATAAATTATTTTTTTACAAATTTATATCGAAACCTAATTTTCTTTGTGTAGCAGCTACACCATTGGTAGATCGAAGTGATATAGCAGCTCTTGCCAGAGGTATGACGGATTCTTTGATCCGCTATAATCTGTGATGGTTTTTCATTATTTATTAGCACAAACATAATTTGGTCCTAGTTTTTTTCTTTTTGGTCATTGTTTGCATTGTGCTTGAAGACTTCACTTTCCTTAAATGCTGATCTAAGCCAGCTTTTGTTTTTTTGAGATGGTGGCGAAGAGGTTAAACTCCTTGTATATCATATGAAACAGTGTAGGCTTGTTTTATACATATGATATTGAGCAGCTATGTATATTTTATTTGTTTCCTTTGGCTTTTGGCCGTCACATTGATTTGTGTATAGCTCAAATGGAACTGTGTTGAAAAAGATTTTGATAGAACCCTCGTACTTTTCAGGTTCACTTTTTCTCCATCTTGACTGTTTAATATTTAATGTCAGAAACAATGGCTATAAATGATCCAGTGGCCGCGGCTGCACAAAGATACAAACCAATACAATCTGCAGTTCCTGGAACTACCTTAGGGCCAACTCAAATTAATGCTTTCCTAGGAGGAGGGCTATGTCATTCTGATTTATATATTTGTATTAAACAGCTGTTTAATCTTATGAGTTTTTTTAATTTTGTAATTTGTTTATATTTTTTGACTCACGCAGAAACTGTATGACACTCCTGGAGTTCATCTCTACCATAGGCAAAGTGCGGTTGTTCATTCTGAAGATCTACCATCCCTTGCTCTCAAAGCCGACTGAGGTGCCGAAGTTACCCAGTATGTTCTGCTCAAAACTATTTAAGATATTATACAGACATAAGTAATGCTAACTTTGGCGTTTCTGTTATTGTTAGAGTTCTCAAGTATTTTCAGACAGCAAAGAGGAAGGCAGTTCCATGATGAATGGTTTGAATGCATTTTCGATATTTTGGGGAGGTATTGTCAGAATTGATGTCTTGAAGGTGTGGGTTATATACTTCCAATTTTTACATCATGTCATAGGATCATTTAAGTCACTCCCTTTTCCTTGTCTAAATAATGTTATCAGTTCTGATAATTTCAGGTTCTCCCAGAAACATGTTTGACATTTTAAGGGCCCAAGAGACTACCAATTCATATGGTACCCACAGAGAAAGCAGATGAATTTTATCAGGTATTGTCATTCAATTTCAATCTCTTTAGAGAAACTATAAAAGACTAAACTCACCGTTGTTGCTTAAATCTAGCCTAGACAGGTCTAATTACCCAAACATTGGAGCTGTTTGTACTTGCAAATTTGAGCAACTGAGTTTATGTTTACAGTTCTAAGAATCATTGAAAAATGAAGATGCTTTAGTTTTCCGCGTAATAAAAAAACGCAGAATACCAGTTTATAAGTATTGCCGTTGGTTTTTCTTTTATTCTAAAAAATTAATGTAATCACTACTAAATTTCTCTTAAGTTATTCATACATGTCGTCTTGATTAGCACGTGTAGATGACCTCGCCTTAATTATTTGCCCTCGTGCTCTACATGATCAGAAATCAATTTTCTTACATTGCAGTTGTCCAACTTGGAAGTTTGGTTTCAAAGGCCAAAAGACATTGTAAGAAAATTGTTATCCGGAGATCTAGACCTTGGTATTGTGGGACTTGACACAGTCAATGAATATGGCCAGGTAAGCATGTATACGAACTTTATCTGGCTGATTAAAACGAGGAATCCTGAGGAATGAATGCTAATACAGTCAGTGAAAATTGGCTGATTTTAAACTCAGGGTCACTGAACTTATAATAATGTGTGGTTCAAGTTTGAGGTTAAAACTGCTTACATGTGCTTATTGACTTTTTTACCCTATCTCCTGAGCATAGAGTGCTCCCTTTTTACTGGCTATCTGCTTCTGTTGTTGATTAGGACATGTTGGACAAAACCTTACATGCCCTTTATCTTGAAGTTCATCAGTCATTGCAAACAGCCTTCAATTTGAAGACATGGTGCTAGTATTTGTAATGTTATCTATTTGAAACTGACTGTATCATTCAATTGCAATAGAGTGATTATCTATCTGAAAATTAATTTTAATTTTCATTAATGCTAAACACAATATTAACAAAAAGATAATTAGACTCGAACTTAATTTTCATTTGTAAGTATTTAATTTTGTTTGTATTTGTGCTAAAAGTATTATTTTTTTTAATTTTAATGCAGGTAAACAACATTCTCATGCTCAACTTTCTTCACATTCTGCCACTCATGAGCCATAGTAGATTACTTATGTTTAAATATTTGTAGTTGTATTGACATTGTGATTACTTTTAGGATTAATTTGTAAAAGACTTATGTACTTTATTTTTTGTCATATATTTGGATCTATTAAATTTTAATGTTAAGACTTTTTAGATTGATTTATAGTTGCATTTAGTTTTTTTTTATATTTTAATGTTATAATGACAGATTTGATTATAAAAAATGAATGTATTTACTATCAATGAAATCATTGTAAGAGTTTAAGTCAAATTATACAATTTAAATGAATTTTATAATTTTGTGGCTATTTAAAATATTTATCTTTATCAAAATAAAAATTTATATTCATTGAAACCACTATAAAAATTTAATTAAAAATATTAAAAAAATTGAATTACATGAATCAGCGGCGGTTCTAAACCGTCGCTATTAATTAAAAACTATTTTTTTTTTGTTTTTGGAGGCGGTTCTCACACATTCAGCGTCGGTTTAATTTTTCGCGTCGGTTATTCCGACGGTTGCAATAAACCGTCGCTAAATTATTTAACGTCACCATTTCCCACGTCGGTTTTCAATTGGCCATTGGATTCTTTAGTGGCGGTTCAAACCGCCGCTAAATCCGAAAAAAACCGACGCTAAAACACGCTTTTGGTGTAGTGAAATGGGTGAAAGAAAGAAGAAGAAGAAGAAGAAAGAAAGAAAAAATTAAAAAGTAATTAAACGACGTCGTCTCTTCTTCCACGCTGTCCCACATCCAAGCCGCGTCAGCACACTAACGTGCCACGTGGGCACCGTTAGTTTGGCCGTTACGGTAGACTTCACAGAAGGACTAACGTGGCCCACCTATTTTGTTATTTCAGGGACCAATTTGGTCCTTTTTAATTGCCAGAGAGTGAAAAAGCCTTCATGGATATTGCCAAGAACTAAAAGGATGTTTACACATGATTTTATTCAATATATATAAACCCAATTATATAATAAAATATGTGCATCTACTTGATAATGCATTGATGGGGAATGGAAACAGTCATGGTTTTGATGACAAAGAAAATAAAGCGTAAAAGCGAACATGATGATTTTAATTGGGAATGCTTCTCTTCTAGCCTCTAGGGAAGTAGGACCATCTTTACCCTCTCTACCTGTTCTAGTTTTCTATTTTCAATTATCTGATGTTTTTAATCCATCGAACATGACTTTCAACCACAAATATCTATTTATTAGTGATTCCCGACAAGTGTTGAAAATATTTTGCCAATGTTTGGGTTTGGCTTTATGTGCATTTCTTGTTCCCGACAATAATAATTTACCTACTCCCAATCATTTTTATTAAATGGGGGGAGTTATATTTCCATCTAATTGAATGGGGCTATTCAATATTCCTAATAATACGTTATACCTGCATGCGCAGTAAACATGAAAATTGCCAAATCAAAAACCCCAATAAAGTCAAACAACCTCTCCATAGATATATCATGTAACTGACCTAAGCAGTGAATATCAGGTAACATAGAATGTCTACAATTCACAATTCTCTACCAATGGAATAAACACAGAACTACAAACACAGTACTTTTGAGATCTCTAACTCTCCTTACTCCAATTCCTTCCCTCGATTACTCGGTAAATAACCCCCACTCCTTTATAAATGTTTCTATTCTAACTTCAATTCTTTTTCTTTTTTTTTTTGGGAGAATTATTCTAACTTCAATTCTGAACATCTAACAAGCATATCAGGCAGTTACATAACACTCCCATAATTACAATAACCAATTGGGTTCCCCGCATTCGGACCATTTCAACATATCCTGTTACATGCCCAACACAAGTGGCCCAACTCCAGACACCAATAGTTTTGGAAGGCCCATTAGGAAGAAAGAAAGCCCAGCTTGCATGAAGGATTATAAATGTACTTCAAGTAAGGAATGAAATAGTCAAACTGATAAGCTTGTTAGTGAATTGTAATTCAATGGGGTAGTTGTAGGATGACTGGTGGCATTCGTTGTTAGATGGGTAGAATCATACGTACGTAACACAATGGAATTAATAAAAGTTCTGATGTACATGCAATTGAGGGATATGAAATAAAAACTTGGAAGTTTCTTTCTCAGAATTTCCTTTCCCCCCCTCTTTTCTCTGATACTACTACTGTATCACATCCATTCTTAATTTAGTGACATAATGCAGGGCATACTAGACGGTGTATTTTGTTAGAGGTAATTAGTTCAAGAGAAGAGTTTTCAATTGCTTGAAGTATTATACCAAGAGGCATTAAGTTTGGAATGTTTAATAGTATTACCTTCAGCTTAGGATATCCTAAAAATAATGCAAGTTATTGGGCTCCGGCCCATATAGATCCAAATAACTATATTTTTTAATAGATTTTGTGAAAGATCAAGTTGATCCACTTAATTATACTGGTGTCTATAAGTAGACTATACACTATACTGTTACACATAATTAAAACAAACTACATAAAGTTGTTGCATATAAAAACAAACTAATCGTATCTACAAAATTCAAACTAAGCTTATCAGCAAGCTAACAAACTAATTTACGCGAGAGATATGTGCATAGATGTTGGAAATACAAAATTCAAACTGCCAGCAACAGCAACTGATATGGATAGATATGGATGTTAACACTCCCCCCTCCAGTTGGAGTGTGGAGGTCCGAAACACCTAACTTGTGTAACAAGAAATGGAACAGACTTTTGCCTAATGCCTTAGTAAAAATATCAGCTAGCTGAAGTTCCGAACGAACATGACGAGTGCAAATGGTGTTTGATATGATGTGCTCACGAATAAAATGACAATCAAGTTCAATGTGTTTCGTCCGTTCGTGGAAAACAAGGTTTGCAGCAATGTGCAACGCTGTCTGATTATCACAAGAAAGAATCATAGAAGAGGAGTGGTGCACTCCAAGAGATTGGAGAAAATACTTAAGCCAAATAAGTTCAGCAGTGGTGGTGGACATGGCACTGTATTCTGCCTCTGCAGAAGATCTGGAGACTGTGAGTTGTTTCTTTGTTTTCCAAGATATTGGGGAAGGGTCAAGCAAAATAAAATAACCTGTCACTAACCGTCTAGAAATAGGATAAGACGCCCAATCTAAATCACAATAAGTTGTGACCTGTAGATCATTGTCAGTGCGTAAAAGTAACCCTTGGCCTGGACTGGTCTTTATATAACGTAAAAGACGAATAACTGCATCATGATGAGCAACTTTTGGATGTTGCATGAATTGGGACAAAATATGAAACCCATGACTGATTTTTGGGAGGGTAATAGTGACGTAAACCAAGCGCCCAATCATGAACTCGCCACCCTCTCTTGCCTATAAGGTAGCCAACAAAAACACAGCGACGAGAACGAGGCTCAAACTTATCCCTGGACTTAGGACGTTTCTGGGCATAACACAAGCAACCAATAATACGAAGATGGTCACAACACGGAGGGGAACCAAAAAAGAGCTCATACGGTGTCTTGCCTTGCAGAAGTTTAGTAGGGGTCCTATTTATAAGATGAGCAGCACTTAAAATACAGTCTCCCCAAATTTTAATTGGTAGATTGCTATGAAAATGAATGGCGCGAGCAACATTCAAGACATGGCAATGCTTGTGTTCAACACGTGCATTTTGCTGGGGTGTATCAACGCATGTTGTCTAATGAATAACTCCACGGGTAGTAAATAAAGCCTGAAGAGTGTGATTAATGAACTCTGAGCCATTATCAGTTCGTACCACACAGACTTATTAAACTATGTTTGCACCATAGTGAAAAATGATTTAATAAAATGAATACAATCACACTTCTCAGAAAGAAGATAAACCCAAACACCACGGCAATAATCATCAACAACAGACAAAAAAAATGAGCACCTTGAATGGAGGCAGTTGGGTATAGCCCCCAAAGATCGTCATTAATCAAGTCAAAACAAGTATTGCTTTTATTATTACTTAAAGGAAAATTGTTACGAGGTTGCTTTGCAAGATGGCAAGCACCGCATACAAACTTATTTGAAATAGAAGCAAAAGGCTGATGAACAAAAGGCAAATAACGAAGACACTGAGTAGATGGATATCTAGCGTTGGTGCCAAGTCTTTGCAGAAGGTGCAGAATGCGTAGTATAGGCCCTGAGCTGGTCTCTTGGACACACATAAACCCCATTAACAAGCTTAGCCAGACCAATCTCCTTCTTTGTAATATCCAGTGTATACCCGGTTTGTTAACATGTCATCGTATTAAGCTACGCTTAATTAAAATGCGGAATAACTTTTTCTTTAATTCAATTATGACGTCATTATACTTAGCCAAGTTGATTACTTAATCAATTTCATAAAATATCGCCTGTATGTAAATTGCAAGACAACTAACTGAAATACCTCATAATATAAATAAAGTGAGTATCTAAAGTCACAGATCTACAACACATAGTCTGGATAATAATCCTGATACATTATTCCAACTTTAATAAAAACAAGACATAACTAAGTCTATGTGGCATGTACAAACCCCATGCTCACCAAATAAGGTAACAAAACCCAACAGAAGTCTCAACTCAAATAACGTAATACTGACACAAAACATAAACAACATCCAATATCCAGTCATGTCAGCATACAGCAAGTATATAATCAACTAAGCTCTGGCCTCCTGCCGCCAGAGGCATCAGCCTCCAAATTACCTGAACCTGGAATAAGCGTCCCCAAACGTGAGATGAGATCTCTAAACAAGAAATCTCAGTAAGACAAGGGGTCATCAAGGATCTTCCACCCCAAGCTCAGTTACATGTGCAATATAAGTTCAAAAGCAATAATTTCAATATCAGTTCCAAAACTATGCAGTGCAACAGATATTCATGACATGTGTGTTATCACTATTCTACTGGCTAGAGAAATACAGGACTGCTTGCACCTTGCCCACAGTCTCACCATATCGTATGTACAACATACTCAGGCTTACCGTATAGGTGGACACCACATGCATATCATAAAGGCACATTGCATATCATAGCTCAACAGCATTTCCAAGTATAAAAGCATATAAACACATCATGCATATAAACCATTCCCCTATGGGGTATGGTGGAACCAATCAATGGCTAAACCGAGGACACGAAAGCTTACCTTGCAAGCTCACAATCCTATGCCAAGAGTCCACACAGCTCAAGTCCAACAAACAACATATCGCAATCTGATTTAGGACCAACAAGCATATCAACATTCATAGCTCATAAGCATAAACATAAAGACTAAGTTTTCCTTTTACGATTTATGTCTTAAGGTTTTCCATAAAGTCATAAGCCCTTAAACACTTAAGTTCTGACTTAGATAATTAAATACAGAAGTCTCACTTCTTCAAACTAGGTTCCACAAACTCATACATCAATTCTGAATGAACAGTACCTTACTATTCATCGAAAACCCAGAATATCTGGATATATGTCGTGGGCATATCCGGATATCATAGAACCCCATATCCGGATACCCATATCCGGATATCAATACCCGGATATTCACAACCAAATATCTGGATATTTCGCGACAGAACATAGATTTTGCATTTCGCGAAAATCCAATCCAAAGGTCCAACTTTTAACTCCTTAACACGTTAAAGCATGCATTTTTATTCATTTTTAGGTTCATGTTAAGGTTGGTTACTTGCTTAACCCATTAACATACCGAGACTTCACCTTTAAGCAACAAAAACTCATGATCAAGGTTGGTGACACTTACCCAAGCTTAAGAACAGAGGAAGGAGTGCTCTTGGAGCTCACCAATGGCTCCTCAAGTTTGCCTCAACGAGGTGCACGGAAATAGCACCACAAAGGTTGGTTCTTTGAGTCAAGATCACTCATTGAGGCTCCACAAGCAAGAACAAGGCTTCTCAACACTCACACTCTCCAAAACAGCCACCACAACCCACAAGACAGTAGCCACACTCCACAAACAGAGGTCTTTTACCCACCCAAGGCCAGCCCTCACAACACTCTACCACTTTGGTGAAGGAACATAGAGCAAAGGAGGTCACTTTGGTGAATTTTCAAGGGAAGAAGACCAAGGAATGGGGAGAAAGCAATAGAACAGTAGGAAGTGGAGCTGGTCAGCCACCACACCTACATAGCACAAGGAAATCTCTAGGGTTTTGTGCCAACAATTGTATTTATAGCCACTTAATAAATAAACACACAGTATTAACATTAATTGCTACGCTTAGCATTTTAATCTCAAACTTTGGAATCTTAACCTACTCAATTTTACAAGAATTAACATATTTTTATTTTATTTTTCAGAGCACCTTTCCGGTACGCGCTTTTCCATAGCCAGTATCAGTTCTCATTGTTTTGACTTGAAACTTATTTTACAAGTCCTACATATTATTCTAGTAATTATCATACACTTATTATAATTTTCCGGAATACTTCACCGGTACGCATTTATACCGGGTAGTAGAACCGATATCTGCATTTTTCGTCCGAAAAGCGACTTTCAGCATTATTACTCACTTACTATAATTATTAAAGCCTCATAATAATTATTAGGGTCAATTATGGAATTATTCCCTAATTATCACATTTAATTAATTAATTTTCTTAATTAACGGTGCGGGTTCTTACATTCTTCGTCGTGAAGTCCTTCAAGGTACAAGATCGGTCAGTAAAAATAAGTTGTCCGGAATATTGTTGAAGGAGCTATCCAATAGAGATGAGGTTACAGGTCAAGTTGGGAACATAAAAAACATTGGTAATAATTAGAGATGAATTTAGAAAGGCAGTGCCTTCTTTTACAGCATGAATTGTAGCACCATTTGGCAATCCAACAACCAAGGGTGTAATAGAATGAACATCAGTAGGGCATTCAAGTCGCCTGTCATGTGGCGCGAGGCACCACTATCCATTAACCAAAATGGTGGAGAAAATTTATTACTAGATAAGGATTCTGGAGAAGGAGCGGCAGGTTCCACGAGTGAGAGTAAACGCTGAACAACCTCAGGAGTAAGAGCAAAATATGCAGTAGCATCAGATGAGGATTGTTCTATAGAGTCAACATCGCAAGCAACATTGACAGATATAAGAGCAGGAGCATGCTTACTTTTGTTGTGGCCACGTCCAGATAGTGATGAAGGATAGCCATGAAGAGCATAGCAACGACTAACATCATGATCTATCCTCCCACAGTGAGTGCACCCTTTACGCTTGGTTGAGGCAGACTGATGTTGAGCCTGTGAAGCATGAGATAGTGAAGGCTTACTATTAGCAGCAAAGCTTACCGAATCAGCTTGGTCAAGGTGGGAGCAAGCTAGGTTCTTATGCGTTTCTTCCTGGTCCACTATTGCATACACCTTATTCAAAGAAGGCAAAGGTGAGGTGTGTTGAGGATTTGGGTCCACAAATGACCAAAAGCGGATACATTAAATCTCATTAAGAAGAATCTGTTTATATATATGGATGTTAACATTTTCACCTATTGGGCTTGTATGTGAACATTTCCAAAATGGCATGCTTCTTGTAATGGGAGCATGATGGCTATGCGGCTCAACCCTAACATAAATAGGTTAGAGAGAAGATCTAGCCAGATATCCATAAAAGAGTTTGTGTACAATGAGTCCACCGATCATGGAAACCAGGATGACACTAAAGCCTACACGGCTACATTGCTATCCAATTAGACTCAATACCAATAGATAACAAAAGCCCACTCATCATGATCACAATAACCTATAATTGAAATTAGAATATTCATTAATCCAACTAATATCAAAACACAAAAGTAATAAATTAATATTGCGCACGTATAGAAAAATTTCCAACCTCACCTTCTCAGTACTTAATTACAAAGTTTATTTTGTCTGGTCGGTACCGCAAATGTTAGAAGGAAAATAAAATAGCGTTGACAAAGACCGGTGGATATACTTGGATTTCTATTTGGCTTTTCGATAACTAGCTAGGGATAGTATTGTTAATGTCCAAAGGTAACGAAACCTTTAAATTGCAGTATATCCTAGGACATTTTCCTTTTAATTTTTTTTTTTTTTTTTTTGGGGGGTTGTATTAATAAAGAGAACAACTGTAGACAACCACAATACATGGAATAAAGACCCCCACAACATCTTGAAACAAAATGGCAGCACAAGTTTGGCATCAGATGCACCACAGTAATTGGTAGTGCGAGAGCGTATAGTTTGATTGCTATCCCTCTATATGTGCAAAATATCTAATATATTGATGTACGTAGACATCATTTTGAGGCTAAAGCATCATTTTAAAACTTTTGGATAAAAAAATTATTTGGTTAAAGTTAATTAGATAAGTTTTTTCAAAGTAATGCAGTCAAACATGTGATGTATGCTGACGGGACTAGTCCTGTCACTGGTATTAATGGGACTCGTGCCATGTTAGCGCCACGTAGGCAGTCCAATTACCGTAAAGTTCTGGAAGGTCATAACTTGTGACTCGGGTATCCAAATCACATGATTTTTTTTTTTGATTTCATATAACTTTTCGAGATCTACGCAATGATACCTCATTTTACATATTTTATCTCCCACAAACATAGTTTGAATTTATAACAATTGTACCACAATCACAAGAGTGTTTATCCATAAGATCTTCAAACTATGTTTGTGGGAAATAAAATATGTCAAATGAAGCGTCATTGCGTAGATCTCGAAAATTTATGTAAAATGAAAAAAAAAATCATCTGATTTGGATACCCAAGTCACAAGTTATGGACTTCCGAATCTTTACGGTAAACGTGGCACGAGTCCCGTCAGTATCAGTGACGGGACTAATCCCGTCAGCATGGGTGACATATTTGACTGCATTACTTTGGAAAAACTTATCCAATCAACTTTAACCGGATAATTCTTTTGTCTAAAAACTATAAAATGGTGCTTTTCCCTCATTTTGAATAGGAGTGGTATCCACTACTCAGTAGTACAAAGGTAGTATATCCTACATGTGATGGGTTTTGAAAGTCGAATCCTCTCTGAGCCCTTTCTTTTCTTTCTTAACCTTTAGCGGATATATAGAAATAAATGTAAGGAAATAGATTCTAGTGATGGCGCATCAGTAATTACACGCACCCACAAGGGCATGTATAAATAGGCATAGCCATGTCCACCTTTCTAATTAAAATCAAGGAACAAATATATCGATCAATTATGGCTAGATCAATGGATCCACTTGTTCTTGGACGTGTAATTGGAGATGTTTTAGATCCTTTTACAAGTTCTGTGTCTCTTAGGATTGTGTATAACAACAACACGGAAGTTATCAACTGTGCTGAACTCAAGCCCTCCCAAATAGTCAACCAACCAAGAGTTGAAGTTGGTGGAAATGACTTCAGGACCTTTTACACTCTGGTAATTAATTAATGTTCAACTCCACACACACCATGTATTAATTTGGTTATATATATTATTATTCTTCATTTTGGTTTTAGGGTCGTTGATATCATATTGCATGCAGATCATGGTGGATCCTGATGCACCTAGCCCAGGTGATCCAAATCAGAGGGAATATTTGCACTGGTAAGATTCCCTCACTCGCTTGTTTATGAGATGAGATCACGTATAACATTAGAGGATCCATTCTCTATTAAGACACTCTTTGCTGTATCAAAGGTCGTCGAGATTATTCATGGATGTCATGTAGATATATATTAGCTTTCGTAGAAACAGAAATTTTGGTCAAGCAGTCGTTGTCAGATAAATTATCAACTAGATTTCTATAAAATGACTATTATATTCTTTGGGAAATTATTTGTCTGAGATAACTTATTTCATTTCACTCTCACACAAAGAGATGAGATGCCTTTATATTTTTTTTGCCTGTTCTCTGTCTTTTATCTATCTCTTTCTATCATTTAAAATGATACAACTTTATATCCTTTGAAATGGTATACATTATTCTTTTCCGTCATTATTTCTCACCACATTTATACTTCCTCCTAGAATGGCGTTGATGTTCGTGTGAGATTTCATCTAAATATTCTAAACTTTTCAGCAACTTCTTTTCACTATTATTTTGAGTTTTTACAAATATATTCACTCTGTCATGCCTTTAATATGCTTTTCAAACTTTCCAATCACGTATTTTTACTTTATTTCTAATAAACTTTAAATTAGTGTTATAAAAATTTTGATTGGCGAAAATCAACGATTAAGATATGATTGTAAGAGATTGTAAATGAAAATAGATCGTAAGTATAACATTTTTTGTTATAAATATTGTATTATATTACTCACGTAACTTTTAAAAAATAATAATTTGACTGCAGCTTACCTTATAACTGAAAAAATATATTATAAATATGTTATGAAATATCTTTTTGCCGAAAATTAATTTAATAACATAATTTTGCTTTTCTTTGAATACCTAGGTTGGTAAGCAATATTCCAGCAACTACAGGGCCAACCTACGGTATGTACAGGACTTTTATTTTCTATATATCTGCCTTGCGAAAATTTCTTTAGGTGATGTTTGGTTTACAGCTTTCCAAATTTTTCCTAGGCAAATGAAGTAAGGTTTCCAGAAAGCTAATGTTTGGTTCAGTAGATTAACACAAAATCCCCATCATTCCATTTGCCTTGCTTTTTCAACTTTGTCGATGAAAGATAGGTTTCTGCACTGTTTAGAAATAGTTTTTGTAGGTGGTTCTTTTTAAACCCAGGTAAACCACCGTTTACAATCAGCCAACACACACACGTTTCTTCTATGTCCCCATTGGGAAATGATTAGGGGTAAAGGGTAGCAAGGCTAATTTAGACTTTTTTAAAATCAAGGTTATTTTAGTAAAAGCATATTTTTTTCCCATCTATATTTTATCAAAAGCCAAATATAGACTTTACAAAAGTTACATAATTTTCCCGGTAAAATTTTTTCTTACCAAACTACTTTTCTTACATTTTCTTATCAAACTCACTTCCCAATCATTTTCCTACTAATCTCATTTTCCTATTATTCATATAAATTTCTCTTCAACTAAACACCCCCTTAATATTATGGAGGTATCAAGTTTTCGGTATATCTTTTACTCATAACGTGGCATGTATTTTATTTTTTATCAAATTACTCTCACTTAATTTAAAATAAATTATTTATTAATAATTTAACAAAAATAAAAGATACATGTCAGATTATAAGTGAAAAATATATCGAAAACTTGATGCATCCGCAACTCTAAAGATATTTTCCTGCCTTGGACCTTTTATATTTGCTTGTGACCGATCAATTACATATAAAGCCTAGTTGTCAAACTATCTTATATATCTGAATGTCAGATCTAACTTCTTTACATTTACATCACTTTTAATTTTTGCTTATTTAAGAATTTCAAAACAAGAACAAAGAAATGCCAAAATTATAATTTGTGTTTCCATTTATGAATTAATTATATGATAAGATATAACAATTTAATAAAAATAGATGAATTATAACATATGCGTGTGGATGATACATAATACACTGTCTTGCAGTCTTATAAATTGAATATTTTAAGAGGTATGATGATTTAACACCGGTGTCAAATTTCAAATTTGACATTTCACCTGAGAGCCATTAGATCAAAAAAGATCAACGACTTTGATTTGCAAGCATATGACACAATTGATCTTTTTTTATCTAATGGCTCTCAAGTGAAGTGTCAAATTTAAAATTTGACACCAGTATCAAAGGATCCTACATCATATTTTAATTTATCTGTAATGCTAACGTATTTGACAGGAGAAGAGATTGTGAACTATGAAAGTCCACGACCAGCAGCAGGGATTCATCGTATTGTTTTTGTGTTGTTTCGTCAGATGGGCAGACAAACTATACATGCTCCAGGATGGCGCCAAAATTTCAACACAAGAGATTTTGCTGCGATTTATAATCTTGGATTGCCAGTTGCTGCTATGTATTTCAACTGTCAACGAGAAAATGAAATGGGTGGAGGTGGAAATAGAAGGACGAGACATTAATATATATAGTTGCTGCTAACTGAGCATATAAGTACGATAATATATGTTAATAATTGTGATGGTATTGGTGTGTTATCTCATGCCTACACAAAGCTCTTTCGAGCCTCTATATTGCCCGTTTAGAAAGTTTTATTTTTATTTGTAGTTTATGTTCTCCTTATAAATAGAAATTTAACTATGTATGTTTTTACAAAAACTGTTATTTTGTTATAATGACTAAAAAAAGCAAAGTTAAAAGCTTGTAAGAGAAGCTTTTTTAAGATATACACTAATTTTTTAAAAATCTATTACATATTTTTTAATTTCGCCATTATTCTAAATTTGTATTTATTAATTTTTTCATCCTAATAAAAGTTTTACCCTCGTACTTCATTCTAATACTAAGTTATTTCATTTTTCCACCTTCAAAACCCTCACAATAACTTTATATAATCACCAAACAGTTATTAATTACATTGCAGGATTATATTAATTTTCATCATTATAATTTTTTAATCTTATAATCATAAAATGACGTCATTTTGAGCTCATTAATTAGAAATAATTTTATCTTCGGTGACTGTAGAAATACTTTTGCCACATATATATATATATATATAAACTTTCATCATTATACTAATAAAAAGTCTTATATCAAATTTAAATTATTGGTCTACTTATCACAAATGATTCACATATTTAATAAATTAAAACCATTAAATATAAATACAATCAATGATTAAATTGAGGATGTAATCTATATTCTATACGGATATATAGTCAATTATTTATATAATAAAATATGTGTATCACGTGAGAATGAATCTTCTTAATATTTTTTAAATATAATTATGTCATATGTTAAGTCATAGCATCCCGTCATACTATTTTTTTGTTTGTTTTTATTCTTGTCGCAGATGAGATTATTCTCTTTCATAGCATCTTGTCATAATATTTTTTGTTTTATGCGTGTACCATACCCATATGCCATAATCCTAAGTTGCTCGGCCTAGAAATTCGACTGTCATAATTTTGATGACAAAGTAAAAAGTAAAAGAGATTTATACTTCTTATGCATCATTTTACGTGCCAATATTTTTATTAACTTTTTTCAATGGAGCCCACCTAAGTATGTGTGTTACAAAAATTCTCATCTTACGTGACATAAGAAGTATAAACCCCAAAGTAAAAGCATCAAATGAATAGTTAGTGTAAGGGAATTAAGTAGTTAAAGGTAAAAAAATGTATTCGATTTTTTTCATATTATTTTTAGGAGGGATTTAAAGCTTTAATTTTTGGATCTATTCTGAATCGAACTAATCATAAAGTGATAAATCAATTGAAACATTTTAAAAAAAAAAATTAAAAGTTAAAAATCATCATGTGACAACTGATTTATCAATGGATGATTGTCATTTAACCTATATAGCACCGATATTGCGATACGGGACACGACACGACATTCCAACACGGTAACTCTAAAAAATGTTAGATTTCGACACGTTAGGACATGTTTTGATATTAAATAATATTTTTAATTTACGTTGCGTATATTATATTTAATATTCAAAATTTAACAAAAAAAGATAAAGCTAAACTTATGATGCTCGTTAATTTTGCAAAGAAATATAAGATATCACAATGCAATATAATAGTTAGAACTAAAAATGTAACACAACTGAACCTTTGAACTTTTTTTTGTAAGTTTCTACAACACGCGTTGGAGTGTCGTGGAGTATCGGAATGTCAGAGAATATCGAGAAGTGTCAAACACAACATGTCAGGATTCAATTTTTGAAGTATTAATGCATTTAACACGTGACATTGTCGTGTTAAGAGAGACACAAAGGGGGTATTTGGTAGAAGTAAAAAATTTATAATTATGAGAAAATTAGATTGGAAATTAGATTTACTCATGTTTGGTATGAAAATTGTACAAATTTTCCTGAAAAAGTCGAATTCTCGATATTCATGTTTATGAAAAAAAATTATATCTTAAAATATCATCAAATGAGTAATATTTTAAGAATATCACGTGATGAGAATATTACTCTCAATTTATATTCCCATTAATATTTTACAATTAACCAAATATAACATAAAAAAAATTAACTCAATATTCTCATAAATATCTTAACCTATCAAATAATTTTTTGATAATACTTTTAAAAAAACTTATTTTTCTGCCATTATTTAAAAAAATCGTGATTTTCGAATAAATATTTTTTTCCCTTTATCAAATACGGCCAAAGGAACCATTCCCACGGATGGGTGGGGAAAGTTGGAAGTGATGTGTGGGTGACGCGGGATGATATTAGATGGTTACCTTTCCATCACAAGTTGGACTCTGGAATCTAGACTTTGTCCAATCCTAGCACGAACCGTGATAAAGTTGAGGCTGAATTGAAAATATCAAGGCAATCTCGTCTTGCCACTTCCAATTTATCGAAGAGGCTCGCCACTGCAACCTGCGTCCCTCTTTGCGGATCATCATTCTCATCGTGATGGAAATACACACGCACTTTTCACGAAAGTACGTTTTCAGTGCAACGGAATATAGAGATACTTCCTTACTAAAAGAAAAAAAAAAAAAATTGATAAAAAATATATGAAGTGATGGGTACATTTATAGCACCGAAAATATTATCCCTCCTTGGAATATAAAGTCCTGAGATGGAGGTTGACATAAATTGATGACGTCTCCCACTTAACTACAAGCAACAGGTACAATTTGGTCAAATAATTGTACTTTTGAATCTTTGAGTGCAATTTTCCTTTATTCCCATATTTTGATGGGAAAATATTTTGTTACGTTGTTATAGAAATAAATATGTGTTGTTATAGAAATAAATATGTGACGTCTATTTTTTATCAAAAAATAAAAATAAAAAAAAAATTAAAGAGACTCACATATTTATCTCTATGATATGAGATAAAATATCTCAAACAACATAAGATTATTAAGTTCCTCTTTTGATTGGCTTACGAAGCACTTCATTTTCTTCACCTGCAAATCACAGAATTACTTCACCTGTTTTTACTTACAGGCTGCCTTGCATTTACAGAAATGATAGGGTCACTCACTACATGTGTACATACGTTTCATGAAAAAAGAAAAAAGAAAAAAATGAAGGGTGGCTGTAAATTTTTTGTATTATTTGTAAAATAATGGATGAAAATATTTTATCCATCCATTTAAATCCTGTTAGCTTTCGGTTAAAAAAAACTCCTGTGTATCTATTTGAACTCTTATAAGCTGGAGTTGGTATAACCTTTTCTGGAGGTTGAAGGGAATGCCATGGTTGTGAGCGTGAAAGGAAAAGTGATGATTAGATATAAGCGCAAGGGTTTCTGTTAATTAAGAGGAAAAATGTTGATGATTCTCAGGACTTTATTTTTTTTTATGAAATGTCTAATTCAGAGAAGAAAAATGGGGAAAAAAGGTTACTTACCCAGAAAGTTGCTGATAGCACTGTTGTTTTAACTTGAAGCTCCGTTTGTAATTGGAAATTCTCCCAGTTTCAGTGAATTCTAGCTAGTTGTTCAGTTCTCATATTATGGTAATGATTGCGGCTTTTGAAAGTATTGAAGTTGACATGGAAAATGATCTAAAAGGAAGAATAAAAGTGGTGATGTGATGGAAACGCTCTATCTGCAGCAAAACCACCCATGGTATAAACCACAACAGCTGTTACGTTGCAGTAACAGTATCCTTTTCTGCTAACCATTAGTATTACTAATTTCTAATTGATTATATGATGTTCCTTCCCATGTACACAGTAAATCCAAGTTTGCAATAGTGAAGGGAGAATTTCTTTGAATGTTGCACTAAATGTTATTACTGTAGAAACCAACAACGAACAAGACTACAATATACATACAATTCGTAGTATACCACAAAATTTCAGTCAGCAAGCATCAAATATCAACGTTGACAAAATGACCATAGGACGGGACATGGATCCTCCTATCCTCTGCAAGTAGGAAGGCCTACAACCAGAAAACATGTTATTGAATACAATGAGAAGGCATTAAGAATTTAAAGTCCACTGTAGCTCTAGCTGCTCGCAATATTATACTTCATATCTTTAAGATTGTTGTTCAACAAACTGATTGTAAGACAGATGATCATCTTTCAGCACCGAGAACAAATTTAAATTAGAAAATACCCGCAAGTTATATTGTTAGGCCTATTACTTATTCTAGAAAATTTGAAGCATGGCACTAGTAGGGATAACAAGGGGAATGAAAGATCCATTAAGGACATGGGGACTAACAAAGAATCAATTGCAGACCAATCTTGCAATTATGAGACTACTGAGTTGGAGGAAAGAGGAAGAGAAGACCAAAAGGCAGAATGGGAGGGGAAAGCTTTTAAAAGGCAGTGTATAGGAGTAAAACGGGTTAGTGAAAATTGTGAAGAGAGGTTCTGGGTTTTCGTGTAGGCCTTTCATAAGGCTGGGGGCTTAATGTTACATTCAGTCATTTAAATATCCTTTTCTTGTGTTTTGTATTCCAACAAGTCTAGAAAATGCAACTCTGGACAAAAAAATACAGTTTTCATTAGTTCACTGGTTTTCCTGCTTTTAAATTCTTTTTTATAATACCCAACATATACTATGGAAAATACTGATGAGTGATGACAGAGAAACTAACCTTAATATTCTGATGGTGATATTCCGGAGTCAATACAGAATTTGACAAATCAGTTTGGAACAATCTTCAACAGCTCAATATCAAACAAGAGAGTCTTGTCTATCAACCCTTGGTTCCTTAGCACAAAATCCAAGGCTCGTTGGCCCTGAAAAACATAATTGCATTGCATCTTCCTCAGAATCCATTCGGAAAGTGACTGAAAAAAAAAACACTTGACTCTTACCGAGAATGTTGTTGGCCTTGGGCCACTCTTATTGTAATCATTCTCAGGATATCCAAGTTCTGGGGGCACAATTATCCTGCATCACTGACAAACATAGTGAAATTTGCATTTCTCTCCCCGTATTTTTTCAGGAGTATATGAACCCAACATACATTTTTCTAATTTTAAAACCATATTCAAATTTTTTTAGGGATTACAAAATTTAAACAGAAGATCCTGAACTAAATATGCCTAGTGATTTACAATTTGAACCCAGGAAAGTCAGGGTGTTGAGAATTCTTCCAAATCCAGAGTTTTGAATTGATAGAAGTTGCAGTTCAATAAAATAAAGCATGTAATATTCTGCTTCATGGACTGCCAACTGCCAATTGTTGGCGAGATATTCCAAAAACATGTTATTCAAAATACTACTCTTCTCAAAACACAGAAAGTTCAGGCGATTGTGAAGGCACAAAAAAAACTAGCCCATAACAATTCAGTAAGAGTATGAGATAAATGTTTCTTGAAATATAGACGCAGCACCTTCTAATGCCCCCAAGAGCCATGCCAGAAACAGCCTCTTCAAAAGCTGGTATTACCTGAACAATCAAAGTACGTATCAGATCAGTATTCAGAGCCTCCACTTCACTTCGTGTAGATTTAACTAAAAAGCAAGTATCGTAGACCCAGAAAATAAGCCACAATTGAGTGCTTAATAAGTTATAGTATCCAACAGTAATGTCAATTGGCAATTTAACAGTGAAGCATTACAACTAGAAGCGTGATGTAGGGGATATAACTAAGAAGTATTTCAAGGCAATCAAGGACATATTGTTCCAACTGTTCAACCTTAAAAGAACTTAAAATGATAATATTCGTATTTGAGTTTCTTTGGTAATGTAACTACATTATATGAGTTTCTTATTGTCCAGTGTGTCGTAAATTTCATTTTTGGCTCTCTCTCTCTCTCTCTCTCTCATTCTGAAAGCAATTTTCCCCCCTTTTTCTACTTTGTCTTACTGTTTCTCCTACAAAATGACAGAAGGATAGATTGCACACATCATATCCAAGCAGGATGGATGAAGCGTAGAATATTTTGTGTGATTGTAGAGTGCACATCAATGCTTGACGGTGAACAACAATAATAAGCAAAAGATGAATATCACGAAAAAAAAAGGATATTGCAATGAGTGGGCATACCAAGATGGATAAGAGTAGGAATGAGATCACTGGGAAGAAGGTTGGAATGGCTCCTAATGGAAAACTGTTTCAGATGATTTGGACAAGTAAGAAGATGAACTACAAATTCACATGACAAGAAGTGAAATAACACATGATGCCCCTTAAAAGAGGCAGAGTGACACCAAAAAAAGGCATGATGGGAAACTAATAAGAAGGATTTGGGTACATGGGGCTTCATGAATATATGATACAAGAACTAGTTTAATGGCTTGCTAGAATCCATTAGTCAACCCCACATAGTGGGAATAAGGCTTTGTGATTGTTTCTTTAATTTTGTCCACTCTAAATATCCTTATCTTAAGAGTTGTGAAGAATTAAGTCAAAAGGAAGTATCGCAAATAGTACAAGTGTACTGAACTAAACATTTTTGCAAGTTCCTTTTTGGCAAGATTCTTGTAGAAACTCCTAGTTTCTCTCGAATGTAATTCTATTACCTTTCCTTTTTCCTCAAGTGGACTAATTTTAGTGAACTAGCAGTTGCCATGAATTCAGTTAAAGACAGGTATCACAAAAAAATGTGTATCACACCAAAGGAAGCACCTTGTGGCCAGGGCAAAGCCGATGCTCAAGTAGAGTTTAGTCCCAGACCCAAAGGGTGTGGGGACACCTTGTGGTTTAACCCAAAAAAAGCATGCTGTATCACTTATAATTTTGTTATAGGAGTGGAACCAAACAATGCTATCACACAATACGTCGACCAAGAGTAACACATGCATTTAAAGAATAAAACAGCAACACAAAGGACCGACACTTATTTGTACAAAGGGGTTTCCCTCTAGATCCTTCATATTGTACATGGTATCAGTTACCGGGGGCGTTTGGTTCGGGAGAAAATTTTTTTTACTAGGAATATTATGGGAAAGTGATTTTAGTAGGAAAATTTGAAAAAAGTTGTTTGGTACGCTGAAATATTACCGGGGAAATTGGGTTAAATTCTGTGAGTGTATGTTTAGTTGAAGGTAGAATATTGATGGGAAAATTGATTAAAAATACTAAAAATACCCCTTTATTAAAGTTTTTGAATGTGAATGTAAAGTAACAGTGCAGTGTGTGTTGGACATTTGTGTAAAGTTTGAATACGTGTTGCCATTTACCCAGTTAAATACAAAATACCACCTCCAAGTTGTCTTTCTCAACAGTGACTTGACTTCAATTTTAACAAGCATTTCTGAAATGCTATGCAAATACCAAAGCTGGGGAAATATCTCAAATCTCTCTACCAAACATGGACTACATACTTTGCCAAAGTTAGATGCATGGGAGAATATTTAAAAAACCTGAACCAAATGCCCCCTAAAATCCCTTTTCCATTTCTGGAAATACAAAATTACTAAAATACCCCAAGGACATAAAATATATAATAATTAACAAAAGAAATAGCATGTTAATACTAGTAACCCGAAATAATTATGACCTAGTAGGACCTTCAGTTTTGATTTTTGAACTTATGCTTTTTTTACCTTAGTGCATCCTGCATCACTTGTTTCAACACACAGCAGCAAACAATGTAAACATTGTTCATGAAGTAGTGTTCACAACCTATAACAAAGATCCTATTCAAGTTGCAAGAAACTACATTAATCATTAAATGATGAGGTTTCTCACCTCTTGGGATCCTATTTTGAATTTGAAAAAATCCTTGTCATCACCCTGCATGTTAGGAAAACAGCACAACAGGTGTGTTGTAATAATCAATCACTTTCATAGTGTCCATTTAGGAGATGCAAAGCACTTAATACCTCAAAGGAACCACCTTTCGTTTTATTCCGGGCTTCAAATATACGGCCATAATAGCCTATGGTGTAGCCATCCCAATCTACCTGAATGGAATTTGAAGCCAAAAGTTGCTTCAGTTATCTGATTTGAAAGGAGAACAATAGTGTCCAGAAATAGTCCAGTTGGAGAAATACAGGCTACTCTAATTTCCTTCATTTAAGTTGTCAAATCTGTCCAAAAGCTATCCCATCCAAAATCATTCCAGAGAACCAAAAAAATTTGCTATCTAGATTCTATTATTCTAGATCACAAAAGAAAAATTGAGCCAGAGAATGTTTTCATTTTGATTCAGAACCTCTATTTCCAAATATAATTGGCTATGTTAGACTTCTAAGAATTGACCAAAAAAACAACTGATTCAGTGCCTTACCACTACAGTCTCTCCTATCTTGGGTTTGGGGCCACTTCCTGGTCGCAAATCCTGCATTCTTGATGTATATAAGTAATTAAAAAAAAAATGCCTAACCACAAAGTATTTGCAGCGTACTGCATCACCTTATATTGGAGTCCTGATTCGGTTTCTGTGTAGTCTGGGTATCGCATTTTTGTCTTGCCATAATCCTTCCCTCTAAGCGCTGGCACTGCATGCACAAATTATGCACATTGCAAGTCTTTGTAGTTATGCTTTTTCTTATTTAATACTTTCTTTAATACTATAAGGCTCAACAGTGTCAGATTTATGATAACAAAATCTAAGGAAGCAGCCTAGATGTCATCTTCACTAAAGACACAACTGCATCACTTTCTCACCGCATGCATAACACACAACCGATATCTTCCTTCTAAACACAAATACACAAATACATGGCCTTCTTTAGACAATGTTTTATATTCTCCTAAGTTTATGCAACAATATCTATAAATGCAAATTCAGTTGTCACAAAAAATTGGAAAAAGTTAACCAAAAAAAAAAGTTGAGAAGTTTTATAGAGAATTACTATCAGCATACTCATTTGCCAAAGCAATTCCACGATTTGAATTGTTGCACAATGTTCCGGCAATGATGCCGATGGAAGAGAGAACCATCTTTCTTCGTTGAAAACAACAAACACCACTGCTTTTGCCTGAAAGTTGTGTCGACATATTATAAGAAATAAGAAAGAAAAATGAAATCATTTGAGAATTAAAAAAACATTGACGCACCGGAGAAAGAAGAATCGGGAATTTTCTCGGAATCCTGAAAGGAATCACTCACAAAGCATTGGTGTTTGGATTAGATGAGTGTAGCAATAGAATAAGGAGAACTAAAGTAGAAATAGCGCGCACCAGAGATTGAGATTGAGATTGAGATTGAGCTTTGTGGAATGAAAGAGAAGCAATAGATAAGGACAAAATTGAAGAAGCCATAACCGTAACTGTGGTGAGTGGAGCCTGCACCAATGTTTAGATAATGCTCAAAAAGTATGGTTACAACTTTCGACTCACTTCAGTTAGGTTTGTGATACAATACAAGTATTTTGCTACTTAAAATGCCTCAAAATTAAATCACAATATATTGAGTTCTTGTAGTTAACTAAAATTTGGTACTTGAAATTTATTCAGTTTAAATGAAGGTTTTTATAAGAATTATCTTATAGGAAAAATAATCGTGTTATCTTATAGAGATTTGTGTTGCGTGTCAAAAAATTTTTTTGCTGCGGGTCCCATAAAATATTGTGTGTAGGAAATTTTTTATGATCATGTTAAATGATAGATATAAAGCCTTAAATGAATTAGAAATAATGAGTTACTATAATTTAGAGAAAGTTTTTGTTTTTTAAATATTTATCCTGAACTCTGAACAATAAATACGTGCTACCTAGAATGCTTGTCGTGGCTGCTGGCAAAGCCAGCAAGTAAAACAAATTCTTGTACCAAATAAATAAATAAAGGGTTTTATATTTTTCATGTTAAATAAGAATTAAAATCTCATGTTATAGAGATAAAAAGCACGTGGGACTCATGTGTTAAAAAAATTAAATGTAGGATCCTTATCAGCACGAAAATCAAAGAGTGTGTCGGAAAGTTTGAATTCTCAATGAGAAATATAAAACCTATAAATAAATGATAAACAAGATAAAATTTGTTCACGTAATGTTCAAGTGTTTCACTTCAATTAAGTTTCACTTCAATTAAGTTTCACTTCTCAGTAGGAGTATCTTGATTAAAAAAAATTAAGGATGAAGTATTCCCTCTCAGGTTTTAATCAATGAAAAAGTAATGTATCCCTTAAGTTCAAAGTGAATAGAGTAATTAATTAGTTAGGGTGAGATGTTTTTTTAATACCTGATTGGTAAATGGTAAAGCCTGAATTTTAGAGTAAAATCGATTTTTTCTTAAAAAAAAAAAAATCTGTTGATAAGATTTTAAATATGAATTATTTTGAACACAAGATAAAGTAATTTAAATATAATTTATTCAAATGAATTGCATCCTAAATGTTTGTCAAGAACCCATAGGAACTTAATTTACAATGAAATTTCAAATGTGATTATTAGAAATTAGAAGCCTGTCACAAAAGAGTGGCTAGATAAATTTTTTTCTCTCCTTTCTTTGGTCCGTTGTCTTTTTTGTTTTTTTGGTATGGTCCCTTATATTTTTATTCCAACAAATCATTTCTATATGATGTACTGACTTTTCTTATATTCACGTGTCTAACTTAGTTAATTTGTAAATATTTTTTTTATATTCACAAATTTTCTTATATTTTGATTCTTTCTTTGAAATCATTTGTGAAATAGTTTTTTACATAAATAATTGAAAATAAAGTTCACATCCTTTTAGGTAGAGAATATATTTTAATTTATTTATTTTGTGAGGAGTAGACAAACTGCTTGATAAAACTTGACTCTAGCAAATTTTTATAAATTAATATGTATTATTTAAGTTTAATTTTGATTCACTATTAATATAAAAAAATTATATTATCATATAATAATGTTATTATATTATTCAATGACTTTAACATCTCATCTATGAGGGATGATATTTTGACTTCAAAATTTTTTCATTACCAACTTACTACCAATCTAATCATCATTGGATCAAGGAGAGATAATGCTAAAAAATTTATGAAGAGAGAGAAAATGTTGATTAGTTAGGTAGTAAGTTGGTAGTGGAAAAATTTGGTAATCAAAATATCCTTCCTCTTCATCTATTATGAAATTCATAATATAAATTTGTTTATGTTAATATGTACAAAAATTAAATTCTGATTATTTTATTTTGTCTTTTACTGTTATTCTACAGTATTATCTAAATACCCTGCCGAACATCAATAACTAAATCTTACCTTCCGTTCTTTTATGAGCAAAATTTGATTGTCGTTGTACTAATATTACTACTTATGGTGGAGAATTTAAACTTGACTCCACAAAAATTAGTGTTACCAATGAGACATCTTCATTTTACAGGGACACCAGTACATTTTTGAGAAAAATTCGGTCTATTCACTTCTTGTGGAATACCTTTGTACTTTTTTATAAAACTGTGAAAATTTATCAAATTTATGCTAATTAAAAATTTAAAATATTACCTTTAGTAAAAAAAAAATTAAAAGACCAAAAGCTTCACTAAGATCACGTCTTCTGGTATGATGCACGGTTTTGGAGGAAAAAGGAGGGAGACTACCAAAGTGACACGTTTTGACAAAAAAATTACCAGACTGTCACGCCAACAGTAAATTTTGCCAAAATGTCACACGGCATAATTCGCTACACAGTATAGCGAATTATGCATGCAAGTAATTCGCTACACAGTGTAGCGAAATATCCCACGTCAGAACCAAAAATGTCACATGTCAAATTTTGACATTTTGGCATAATTCGCTACCTTAGGTAGCAAATTTCTGAAAATTTGACACGTGTCATTTTTGGTTCTGACGTGACATATTTCGCTACACTGTTTAGCGAATTACTTGTATGCATAATTCGCTACACTGTGTAGCGAATTATGCCGCATGTCATTTTGACAAAATTTACTGTTAGTCACTTTCCCGAAAAAGGAATGCAACATTCGCCATATATACTAAGAAACGTAGATGAGAAATGGAAGCCCATTTCGAGACATAAGATAAAAAGAAAAATTATTTCATGCACGTATATATTAGAGAAGATAAGAAAGAAAAAAAAAATAGAGTAAATTTCACCACTAATTTGTATGAAAGTATATTTCCTCTAAAACAAAAAAAGTTCTAGTATTCCTTATTCCCAGCTGGCCTAGGAATTATGAGACAATTTCTCAACTCACTAAACAAATAGGGATGGTGGAGAAGTTGTTATTTTGCGGCTGACACAATATTTAAGAGAGAGAAAGGAAAGAAGTAAGAGAAAAAATTAAAGTGGACTTCGTCATCTAATGTATATATAACATGAGGAGGCTATTCTCCTTTAAAAGGAGAAGTATAAACCCCAAACAAATAAATAAGGAGACATTTTTATAACCTTACATCTCATCAGTCATTTTGTCAACTCAGGAGTTATGTAACGGGGTAATAATTATTTTTTACTGATTTTTTTTTGGTGAAATTTTTTTACTGATTTACTTGCTATGTAGCACAGATACCGATAGGGGACACGTGATACGATACGATACGACACTCCGATATGTTAATTTTAAAAAATGTTAGATTTCGACATATTATGACACATTTTGATATTAAATAATATTTTTAATTTATGCAGTGTATATAATATTTAATATTCAATAATTTAACAAAAAAAGAATTTAAACTTATGATATTCATAAATTTTACAAATAAACATAAGATATCATAAGTATTTATATTAAACTCAATAAAATAGTAATCTTAATCCAACCAATCTAATAATTGGAACTAAAAATTCAACACAACGCAACCTTTAAACCTTGTTATGAATTTCTATAATGCGTGTGAAGTGTCGGAGAGTGTCGGAATGTCCAAAAGTGTCGG
This sequence comes from Gastrolobium villosum, assembly GCA_032173675.1. Taxonomy (NCBI): domain Eukaryota; kingdom Viridiplantae; phylum Streptophyta; class Magnoliopsida; order Fabales; family Fabaceae; genus Gastrolobium; species Gastrolobium villosum. The sequence continues at coordinate 103,459 of JAVKPL010015953.1, forward strand.
GAAGTGTCGAACACGACACATCAGAGGTTTTGAAGTGTCGGTGATTCATAGTTTACTTGTACAAGTAGGACCCACTTTTAAGGAAAAAAAAAGTGAGACCCATCTTAAATTTATGTGTGTAAAAAATAATTTTTTTTTATATAATATAAGAATAATAAATTTCCAAGAAGAAAATCATCGTGTAAGCAAAATTATGCACAACAGATGGCGGCTATGCTGCGAATAGAACGGTGATTTTCCTATATTACCCCTTTGTTATCCCGTATAGTGTTGCCCCTGACTCTGGCTTTTGGGTCAATGGAAAAGGTGCACCCACCGTCTCTGTTCACTGCACCAACTTTCTCTCTACATGTCTTATAAACTAAAATAATATAATATATTAATAATAAATGGCATCATCACATCACCCACAACACAACACAACACAGGACTTTCCCTCACACCCAACACCTTTGTGACTTGCAATTTTCAATGGCTTCCGTTTCGAAACTCTCAACGCCAAATCCAGCTGCGTCCTTATCAGAAGCGCTTCGCCCCAGATCTTCTTCTCAGAAGTGCTTCCTCGCTTTCCAACCTTGTGCCACCAATCTCAAAACCAACCTTTCTGCTTCCCTGCGAATCCATCACTCCCATCCTCTTAAAACCTCTTTGCTGTGAGTTTTTATCTGATCGCACTTATAACTTGTTTTTTCTTTCTTTCTTTCTTTTACCTTCTTCCAGATCATGATTCATGCATATTTCGTTTGTGATCTCAATCAATTTTACATCATCTCTCACATCACATGCAAGACTTATTATATATATGTAATCTGTTAGTTTTATTTATTTATTTATTTATTTTCCCGAAGATGAAGAGAACTGCGATGGTCATGGTAACTGTCGAAGAGTCTTGTAAGGACGTGTTTGGTTGGTTGCGACTTGAGTAGCGGAAAGTTAGTAGTAGGTGGAAAATATAATACAAGTTAGAAATTCTGCATATTAGAACAAGTTAAGTATATCTTCTGCTTTTTATAAATCTTGTTCGTGCCAACATATCATGAGACTATTGATATAAATTGAAATTATAAATATACAAGGAAGGATTCGTTTATAATTTTTTTTACAAATTACACTGACTATGACAGGTGATACACTCTTGATTGAAGTAGTATGACCGGTCATACTTAGTGTATTTTGTAAGAGTTTGTAAAGAAAAAATTTGTAAATATAACTTTCCCATACATATATAGTTATTTTAAAATTCAGTGTGTATATATATATATATATATATATATATATATATATATATATATGTATGTATATTGACAACCAACATGGTGAACCACAAATTTAAAAATATATAGTGAAATAGCTCCGGTTATTTGACTGATGAATGATACGAGACTTTTGTTTTTGTTTCCCAAACAGCTCTTATAGGAGAAAATTCTTTGATATTTGATTGTGTTCATGCAGGATTAGATGCTCCCAAGCTGGTGGTAATGGAAGTCCTGCAAAGAGGACAGTACTTCATGATCTTTATGAGAAAGAAGGGCAGAGTCCTTGGTATGATAATCTTTGCCGACCTGTTACGGATCTGCTTCCTCTTATAGCAAGCGGTGTCAGAGGCGTCACTAGCAACCCTGCGGTAATAATAATTTTAATGATACAGAAATCAATTCAGACTACTTGTTCCAAACACTTCTTGTGAGTTGTAATTTCTTGCTTTCTTTATTATTGGATTTTGCTACTCTAACCCGCTGTCGATATATGTCGTTGTAGATTTTTCAAAAAGCTATCTCGTCTTCAAATGCTTACAATGATCAATTCAGGTACTGCCGATATCTTTTGCTAATACTGAAATTTCTTCTTGTGAACTTGAACAGCAGTGTGGTGGACGGTGGACTTAACCATGGAGGCATGAACACTGATCATGCTTGTCTATGACTCTGTCTGTAGTGTGTATATTCAATGTATTACTTGTAGTTGTGTCAGTCTCTTCATAAAGTATGTTTAGTTTAGTAAACTATACTAATGTAATGCTCCCCAGTTCCTCTTTTTCATGTGAGGGACAGCTCTTCACTGCCTTAAGTATACTGTTGTGTTTGCTGCAGTGCTAAATGGATACTGTTATTACACGGAAAAAATGTAAACGAAGGAAAATGTGTTTTTTGGTCTTATGGATGTGCTTTTCTTTGTAGTTTTGGTTTGAAATTGCAGTATAGCTCTGGCTGTTTCCTTTCCTGCTCTTATAGCTAAAGAAAAATTACTCAATCACGCAGGGAACTTGTGCAAGCAGGGAAAGATATTGAAAGTGCATATTGGGAACTCGTAGTGAAGGACATTCAGGATGCTTGCAAACTGTTTGAACCAATCTATGATCAAACAGATGGTGCTGATGGCTATGTTTCTGTTGAAGTATCTCCCAGGCTCGCTGATGATACTGAGGGAACCATAGAAGCTGCAAAATGGCTTCATAAAGTGGTTGCTCGCCCCAACGTGTATATTAAAATTCCAGCTACAGCTGCATGTGTCCCTTCAATTAAGGAAGTCATTGCTAATGGGATAAGTGTGAATGTGACTGTAAGTCTGTGCAACATCTTTTCGTATAGTCTGCAAATTAAATAAATTAGTTCATATAGTGTTATGGTACGGTATTCTATGTTGGGTTGTTGGGTACTGGATAAGTAATCCTAGATATTGTCAACACAAAAATAATGAATTTTTGTAAAGAACCAATTCAACCCAAAAGCTTAAGCTATTAGGTGAGGCTACATTAATGTTTTATATATCTCAACACGCCCCCTCACACAAGAGGCCACTGGGCTTGAAGGGTAGACAATGCACAGGCTCACCTACCTGCGCGAACAAAGAGGTTCCACTTGAAAGAAAGTGGGAGGAGGCGAGGATCGAACCCGGGACACGAGGCTTTGATACCATAGTAAAGAACCACTTCAACCCAAAACCTTAAGGTGTTGGGTAAGGGCATTTTTAATGATTTATATTATATTCTCTAACACACTCCCTCACGCAAGAGCCCTTTGGGCTTGAAGCGTGGATATGGCACAAGCCCATTATTGGTCTGCCTTGTGCTGCACAAGCCCATTTTTTTTTTGTCTGCCTCGTGCTTTTCTTAATTCCACCTGAAAGTGGGGGGCGGTGAGGATCGAATTCGTGACCTCGTATTCACTCAAGCTCTGATACCATGTAAAGAACCAATTCAACCCAAAAGCGTAAGCTATTGGGTGAGGCTACATTAATGGTTTTATATATCTCAACAATTTTACTATTATTTTAACCTCATACCGGTTAGAAGTAAGGAAGTTTCTAGAAGGAAGTTGAAAATCTCTTAGTAATCTGTCTTGATGAGTGTCATCTGTTTTGATATCTTTTACTATAATGTGATGGATTATAAATATATGTTTCTGGTATTTGTATCCACAGCTTATATTCTCTCTTGCAAGATATGAAGCTGTAATTGATGCTTACTTGGATGGTCTTGAGGCTTCTGGGCTAAATGACCTCTCTAGAGTCACAAGTGTTGCCTCTTTCTTTGTCAGTCGAGTGGACACTCTCATTGACAAGATCCTTGAGAAAATTGGCACCCCAGAGGCCCTTAATATACGTGGGAAGGTAACTGCTTCTTGTTTGCCGAATTGCCAATTCTTGTCTTCAGATTTATTTTATTACACCTCTGGATATCAAATATGCTAATGTCATGGCACATTGAATTTTATAGGCAGCAGTAGCCCAAGCAGCCCTGGCTTACCAGCTTTACCAAAAGAAATTTTCTGGTCCAAGGTGGGAAGCTCTAGCCAAAAAAGGGGCCAAGAAGCAAAGGCTCCTCTGGGCCTCAACCAGTGTCAAGAATCCAGCCTATCCGGACACCTTATATGTTGCTCCTCTCATTGGACCTGACACTGTAAACCATCTTATTTTTCACATCGTCTATCTGCTTGTAGTTATCATGGAATTGATCTGATGCCCAATAGTACTGGCTTTAAAGAGCTTTTGGTTTGGCCTTCATTGTTTTTGACAAACTTGGAAATCAAAGTTCCTTGATTTTTGAAGTTGACTTATCTTTGTTGTATCTCATTGCATTATCTTCTTACTTCCCAGGTATCAACCATGCCAGACCAAGCCCTTCAAGCATTTATCGATCATGGTACTGTGTCCAGGACAATAGATTCAAATGCATCGGAAGCTGAAGGGATATACAATGCTCTCCAGAAATTGGGCATTGACTGGAGCTTTGTTGGTTCCCAGCTTGAACTTGAAGGAGTGGATTCATTTAAGAAGAGCTTTGAAAGCCTACTGGATTCCCTTCAAGAGAAGGCAAACTCTCTTAAGTTGGTCAACTTGTGAAGTGTCAACGTTAAGGTTTGTGATGGTATGTATGAAGCCGTGTGTGGATTAATAAAAGGCAGTGGCTGTGCGTTGTGTGCTGCTGTAAATGTGCTTCGCGGCATCATTTAGGCGATAGTGATACAGAATAATTTGGAAATTGTCCGCTTCTGGTAAAGCGTTTGTTTCTTTCCCGGTATCATGTATTGCGGTTTTCGACATTAGTGTTGTGTATGATGTCGTGTATGATGTCATTTATGTTAAGAGGAAATAACCACCTTCCACAGTTTTGGTGTCATTATTATTACGGGTATATTCATGCTTGTCACTTCAAGCGAACAAAATCTGTCAAATAGAATCAACAAGCAAGGCTAGCAGGATTCTCAAAACACACAGCGGATTGATTAGTCTTACTTAAAAAAATGTTTCAATTCTATCTAAAGTATATAGAACATACAAATGCTTTCAAGTATAAGGGCAGCAAGTTTCTCACACCATCTCAAAGTGCTGCATTTTATAATCAGTTTGAAAAAATGTAGGTGAAAAACTCGGGGATTGGTTTATTATTTTATAGATAATTATTTATTTTAGTTATGGGAAAAAGATTTAATATTTAAGATTTGACACACCTTAGTTTTTTTTTTTTTTCTTTCAATTTTACAAAATATTGTGTGTAAGAAACTTGTGTCTTTATGCAAATTCTTTTTTTAAAGGGTTTTATTCTCTTTATGTTAAAAGAGATAAATTATCTATCTCTTTTTCTCTTTTAAAAAAGAAAAGAAATAATTTTACAATTTCTGTAAGATAAATTTATCACACTTTGTAATATTTTCCTTTATTAAATGCTTATTACTGAATTTCTTCTGATACACGCAAGTTTCGGAAGAGGAAAAGTTATGTCATTTCAATCTAAATCTCTGAATAGGAGGTCCACTGGGTCAGGTGTATTTCTACTTGAGGCACTTTAGAGCCTAAAGCCTTATAACGCCTGTGGGGCCCTAGAACACCCGTGAAAGTTTGTTTCGTCGAATTTTTTGAATCCTAACAAAATTGGGCCCATCTAGAGATTGAATATCAAAGTAAAATAATAGGGGAAGAAAAAATGGTTTGCACAAATATCCTTACTTGGTTAATTTAGATACCAGATTTGCCTCAAAAGAGAGAATGTTAAAAAGTTTTTGAAAAAAGAGAAAGTGTTGATCCAATGGTGATTAGATAGGTAGTGAGTTGGTAGTAAAAAATTTTGATAGTAAGAATATCCATCCTCCTTAAAATAATAGGTAAAGATACCCTAGCCCTTTATGTCCCTATTGTAATGGAAATCAAAGAATCCATCATGTGATCCTTTAGTAATATTAGTGCTACATTTATGTTCAGAAAAACTTACACAGTTATTCATGTTTTCCATATCAAGTCTTTATTTTTTAACTTAGATGAAGCCATGAGTACAAATGCATAAATTTATGCAGACAAGAATATTGCACTTAACGTATGTTAGTATCGCCCATTGAGATGAGTGAAAGGTTAAATTATTTATGAACTTGTGGTAAAATTCAATCCAACCATTGAAGCCTAAGAATAATAATAATAAAAGGCATAAAATTCAAGCAACAACTGTCAAATCTCCAACCTCCCAATAGAGAAGGGAATTTAAGTGCGCATCCATATTTTCATGCTGAGCCAACCCAAAATTCTTGCTTAAACAATCAATGATAGCAATGGCTCCAGCCTCCTCAGCAGGTGACAATAAATGCATTGTCATGAATGGCTTCCACTTATGTTGTACTAACATTTATTGAGCATGGCTGTTATCCACGGATCTTCACGTGTTAGTTGAACCTTCCTTTAATTATGGTCCCTTTACCTAACTGTATCGAAAACATCTAGTGCTAACAATTCCTTCATACGTAAATCAAAAAGTCACTTAGTTCCCACTTATCTGTCACACTCTGACAAAATAGTTCCACTATTTGGGAGTGTAGGGTCCCTCACCTTTGAGAAGAATTAATTAGGCTCTTATCACATCCATAAGTAGAAGTTTGTGGTTTTAAAGGAAGAAAGAAGTTGGTGGTTTTATTGTCCATTTCAGAATGCTTACTTAGTCTTCCAATCTTACTTCATCACTGAAGAGCTGAATCCATGACCCTTTCAATGTTATTGTGTTGTAAAACTCAAAACTAGCATTTGTTGTGTGTAAGAAAGAGTGAATGGATACCTCAGAGATCAAGTCACCAGAAGTTCCACAACAAGAGGGGACACCATCATGCACTTCAATAAGCAGAAAGAAGCTTGGCATTTTTTTCCTTGAGTCTGACGATAGAAGGATGGCATTTGGTCGTGGCTACACAGCAGGTTCCACACCAGTTGATATCCATGGCAAATCCATTGTTGATCTTTCAAAAACTGGTGGTTGGATTGCTGCTTTCTTTATATTTGGTACACACAATCCTTCTTCACTATATATAGAGGTAGTATCCTTTGACACCAGTGTCAAATTTGAAATTTGACATTTCATCTAAGACCCATTAGATCAAAAAAGATCAACAACTCTTATTTGTAAGTATCTGACACCATTGATCTTTTTTGATCTAATGACTCTCAGATAAAGTGTCAAATTCAAATTTAACACTGGTGTCAAGGATCCTGCCATATATATATATATATGTATATATGTTTCCATTTCCATTTTATGTTAGTTTGATTAATTAATTAATTTAGATTATCTCTTTTTATGTAAGACACATATGTCTTGTTGAACAAGAACACAATATTAACTAGTTTGTATCTTCCTGTGGTTGTAGGAAATGAAATGGCAGAAAGAATGGCTTATTTTGGCCTTTCGGTTAACATGGTGGCCTTTATGTTTTATGTGATGCATAGACCTTTTACAAGTTCATCCAACGCAGTCAACAATTTCTTAGGGATATCACAAGCTTCATCCGTGCTTGGTGGTTTTCTAGCTGATGCATATCTTGGACGCTACTGGACAATAGCAATCTTCACTACAATCTATCTTGCGGTACGGTTCCATCTCTCTCTCTATGTAAATGTATCGGTGTTAAAATATATAAAACCATTAATATAATCTCACCCACCGGCTTAAACTTTTGGGTTGAATTGGTTCTTAACATGGTATTAAAGCCTCATGTCCCGGGTTTCTTTCAAGTGGAATTTCTTTGTTCGCACATGTAGGTGAGCCTGTCCATTGTCCACCCTTCAAGCCCAGTGGGCTCTCGTGTGAGGGGCGTGTTGAAATATATAAAATCATTAATATAATCTCACCAAGCTTTTGGGTTGAATTGGTTCTTAACACACACCGTGTGTAGTACATATGTTTTTGGGATAATATTGCTATGGTTATGTATATTGATTACAAGACAAGCATAAATTCGTTTCTTTCATGCCAATTATCATAAACAGGGTTTAACAGGAATAACATTATGTGCAACAATGAGCATTTTTGTTCCCAACCAAGATGAGTGTGACCAATTATCTCTGCTTTTGGGTCACTGTGAGCCTGCAAAACCGTGGCAGATGACTTACCTCTACACGGTTCTTTACATTACCGCGTTTGGAGCTGCAGGTATAAGGCCCTGTGTGTCATCTTTTGGAGCTGACCAATTTGATGAAAGAAGCAAAAATTACAAGTCCCATCTTGATAGATTTTTCAACTTCTTCTACCTTTCTGTGACTATTGGGGCTATTGTGGCATTCACAGCAGTAGTCTATGTCCAAATGAAATATGGATGGGGATCTGCATTTGGATCATTAGCAATTGCAATGGGAATATCTAACATGGTGTTCTTCATGGGCACTCCCTTATACAGGCATAGGTTGCCAGGAGGTAGCCCTCTTACTCGGGTTGCTCAAGTCTTGGTTGCTGCATTTCGAAAGAGAAACACTCCATTTGTTAGCAGTGACTTCATAGGGTTGTATGAGGTTCCTGGCAGACATTCTGCTATAAAGGGAAGTCAGAAAATATCTCACACTGATGATTTCAGGTAAGAGCCATTATCTCCAGTTTCCACAGTTGAATTTATTCCCCTTTGTGGGCTTTTTGACTTATTTAATACTAAAATGCATAATTCAAAAGCCAAACAATGTGGTGCGTGAACAACGGGAACATCGACCAAAATGCCACTGTTTGGTAAACTTTTTACCCAAATGTCACGAACAATGTTTTTTACCAAACTGTCACGCGACGTAATTCGCTACGACTTGTAACGAATTACATTCGCCAATAATTTTGTGACACGTGATATACTTTCGCAGAAAAAAGATGACTACACGAAGTTCGCTACTAGTGGAATATGGCCACATGTCAGGAAATCATAGGCGAACGTAATTCGCTATCAGTTGTAGCGAATTACGTCGCGTGGCAGTTTGGTAAAAAATACTGTTCGCGTGACATTTGGGTAAAAAAATTGCCAAACAGTGGCACTTTGGCCACTGTTCCTGAATAAGGTGTGCCTGTTCAAGTCAGGCATCACTTTCACATGTGATTTGTGTAAAAGTCAACACGCGTCTGTCACATATCGCACTCTGCAAGACACGCATGGAGGGTGTGTGCGACTTTAACTCACATGGGATGATTTATGACTTATGCACACATACATAAGTGTCTCACCATATTAATTTGACAAATTATTTTACTTTTCAATCAACAAGAAAAATGTTTCCCTTTCTAACATTATTATGTCAAATTAAAGCACCATTTGTGAGATTTTGTTATAAATATATATCTATATCAGGTTTCTTGACAAGGCAGCTCTGCAATTGAAAGAAGATGGTGCTAATCCAAGTCCTTGGAGGCTTTGTACTGTGACTCAAGTAGAGGAGGTCAAGATTCTTTTGAAACTTATTCCCATACCAGCTTGCACAATCATGCTTAATGTGATCTTGACTGAGTTTCTCACTCTCTCAGTTCAGCAGGCATATACTTTGAACACTCATTTAGGTCATTTGAAACTTCCAGTAACATGCATGCCTGTGTTCCCAGGCCTTAGCATATTTCTTATATTGTCTCTCTACTACTCCATTTTTGTCCCTCTCTTTAGACGCATCACTGGTAATCCACATGGTGCATCTCAGCTACAAAGAGTAGGAATTGGCTTGGCAGTTTCTATCTTATCTGTTGCATGGGCTGCAATATTTGAGAGGTATAGAAGAAACTATGCACTACAACATGGATATGAAGCTATTTTCCTCACAGCAATGCCTAACCTAAGTGCATACTGGCTTTTGATCCAGTACTGCCTCATTGGTGTAGCTGAAGTATTTTGTATTGTTGGTTTATTGGAATTTCTATATGAGGAAGCTCCTGATGCCATGAAGAGCATAGGATCTGCTTATGCTGCTTTAGCTGGTGGATTAGGTTGTTTTGTTGCCACTATGATAAACAGTATTATAAAAGCTGTCACTGGGAAGCCAGATAAAAACCAACAATCTTGGTTGTCACAAAACATAAACACTGGCAGGTTTGACTACTTTTATTGGCTTCTCACAGCTTTGAGCTTAATCAATTTCTGCATATTCATATATTCAGCACATAGATACAAATACAGGACACAGCAAGTTAATGAGATGGAGAAACATCACATGGCAAACAAAGGCAGCTCCACAACAGTGGCTAGTTAAATAGGAGCTGATACCAACAGAAAATGTAGTGTCTCTGTTCCATTAATGATTGATTGGCTATTTTGTTTTTCATTACACTAATGCTTAAATATATGTATATATATATATATATATATATATATATATATATATATATATATGTGTGTGTGTGTGTGTGTATTGAAAGGTGGCGAACCTGAAAGTGATAAAACTGTTACTTCATGATTGAAAGGTTCGAATCCAGGAAACAGCCTTTTTGCAATTATGCAAGGGTAAGGCTGCGTACAAGGATTTCCTCCACCCCACACTCGCTAGTCGGGTTTAACGGGAAGTGGTTTTTTTTTTTTTTTTTTTACTATGTGTGTGTATTGGCAGAGTCAACCATTTAAAACCCTCTGGAGTCTGGAGTCATTCTCAATCTTGAAAAATGAAAGCAATACGAATATCCATGGTACTACCCCCTTTATTAATTTTTTTTTCTATAAGAAAAGATGGAAAAACATGCTGACAAAAAAAGAAAAATAAGTAAGCTTATTGAAAGTTACTATGAGATTTTGGGGGGGTGATATCCATGAATTCTATTTAAAATAAACTTAATTATTTTTGGAATGAATCCCTCAAGTTAAGCTGGCCCTAAGAGGAGAATCCGGAATAAAATCCTGAGATTTTCTTTTGTGCAAATTCTTCTTCTGGACCCTGGATGTCTACTCGGATTAAACTAAGATCTTGGTCCAAAACAAAAACTGATATTTGCATGAATAATTTTTGGCAAATGTCACCGACAAATTTTGTAGCAACATATAAAAAATTAGGATGTCCATGCGGATTCTGGTTTTTTTTTTTTAATGTCAATATCCGCAATGCGGATATCAAAAATTTTCATTTGCTGTCGTTGCAGAAGTGAGAAACTCATAATTTTTTCATAAAAATTGTGTTAAGTATTAAATAATATCTGAATTTTATCCTAGTTTATGACCCAATTGTCTCCTGTTTTTTAATTCTCCGAATGAATTTTCACAGTCAAAATTTCACGCATTTGGTATAGGAGAAATTTATTTGTTTCCGGAAATTAAGATTCACTTGAATATGCTAAGAAAATTAATTTCATAAAATATTACCAAAATGATATTTATCAAAATATTTTCAAAATTATTGGTTCAAGTTTTCTGATTTTATATTTGGTTGATTGAGAAATATTATTGAAAATATGGGATAATTTTATGAAACTAACTTCCAACTCACGTTTCTGACTTTTCAAACACGATAAAAAATAAATGTTAGAGAGCTGGGTTTCGGAAAAGGGTTTTATATTTCTCAGTCAAGAATTGAAGGATGTTAGAAAAAATTATGTGTACAACCCATGTTGACACAAAAATTGAGGGATGTGTTCAAATTCTCCTATTAAATGAAAATTATAAAATCCTTCCGAAAAATACAATATACAACTTCTTTCAACATTGTTGCAAGTTTCCTGTACTCAATGAAAAAGGGTGCTAAAGAAAAGGAAGACTTGTTATTATTAGATCAAGACATAATTAGACCACCACGGTTTCAGTCTTAGGGTAGAAATCCTTCGCAACATATACAAATTTCTTTCACTTTCAAGTTCAACCAACCTCTGGCATAACCACTGGATTCCGGGTTTTTTTGTGATGATGGGTAAGCATCCTTTTGCAGTGGATGTGAACGAAAAAAAAACATAGTCAAAAAGTTTTAGGATCAATGTTTGCACTTGAATCACAAATCAGAGATGGTGTTTTGGTGGGGCTCGTCGGTGGTTTACCGGTGGAGAAGATGGTTGGTTGGGGTTTTGAAAGATGGGTGCCTAGTTCGGCGCTAGCAGCGCGGGGAATAAAAAAGGGATTTTTGGGTATTTGAAGAAAGGTTATTTTTGTCTCGAAAATCTTTTCATTCATACCACTCATAGAGTATTATTTTCTAGGGTTTATCATCTATTATTTAATATTATCACAAAAATTTTCCTACACTCACAATATTTTGTGGTGCCCGCAACAAAAAAATAAAAATAAAAAATTCTGGCACGTAAAACGAATCTCTATAACATAACACAACCACTTTTCCTACAACATAACTCTTATAAAATCCTATTTTTTAATAAGAAAATGCTTTACAAAATTAAATCCTGAAAATCCAATTTTTTTGAGAAAATAAAAATACACAATTCTTATACAAATATGAATTAATAGGATTCCATCAATTTCTTGGAAATATAAAATTTACCCATTCATCAAACGCAACCTCAAGGGGGTGTTTGGTAGATGGCTTCCGGTGGGATGACCGGATAAGTGAGGATGGTATATCATTAATGTCATGTTTTATAGAGATTTATAGAAATAAAACCAAACATCCTTAATAGCCATGCAAATAATCCTTGTGTGTAAATTGAGAGGAAAAACACTCCTTGCAAAGACCACCTCAGAGGTGGTATTTGGGGAAGACATAGGAAGTGAAATCTGCATAAATACCCATTTATTTTCGTATGCAAAAACATATTAGTGACTCGTAACAATTAAAAAAATAAAAAATGTAAGAATATAAAAGCAATTTCTCAACTATAAAACTTGCATAAAGACTCATTTATTTCCGTATGCTTCTCTTCTTACATAAACTTCATTTATTTGCACTGCAAACACACTGACAAGTTTATTATAACCATCTTTATTCTCTTCTCCAACTTAATGTTACAAAAACCACGTAGATGGGACAAATATAAGGGTTAGTCTCCTCATTTCTACCCATTTTTTCATCATTATTTTATCTTTAACCAAACAAAGACTCACAAAATGTAACTCAATTTCCCTGGTAAAATGTTACCCAACCAAATAACTTTTTTTTTTAACTTTCCTACCAAACTCGTTTTCCTATCATATTCTTGATTATTACATTTACCTAGTTAAAAAAAAGAGTTTTATATTTCTCATTTAACATGAGAATTGAATCCTCATGTTGTAGAGACAATGCATATGAGACCCATATGTTAGCAAAAATCATGTGTAGGACACACGTTGGCACGGAAATCGAAGGGTGTGTAGAAAAATTCAAATTCTCATATTAAATGAGAATTATAAAACTCCTCTACCAAATGTCCTCTAAAACTTTTATGAAAGTGGATTTTTATTTTTATTTTTGGTGAAAAGAAGTGGATTTTTTTTATTGGCAACAAGAAACACACGCCTGTTTGAAAGGACAAATGCGTATGAGGTCCAAGCGTGTTTGCATTTGTGTCCAAATTTTGGCCCAGGGCAAAATGAGCTTCAACCTATCTACCTGCCAATTATGGGTTTTCTACTATTATGTTTCGTTAAAAGACTTCGCCTACTAATACAAAATTTTATTCTAAAATAATATTATATATATAGTGTTAATTTTAAACTTATTTTTATATTTAAAGATAAAATATTAATTTATTTGAAACTAAATACAATGTTATTTAGCCCAACCTAATTATTGACTCGGTTGATGCATGGGCTCACTAGGTCACGGATTCATCTGCATGATCCGATAAATATATGGAAATTTATAATTTATATTAAAAAAATATAAATATACACACAAATAGCTGTAAAAAAATACCAAAAAGAAATTAGACATAGCTCTATTGTTAGGGTGAACGAGAATAAATTTGTATCTCCTGCTTTTCTCTTTCTAATTTCTCTTTTTTATAGTGTGAATCTATAATGCACCGAAACGGGTTACGGGACATGACACAATAATGTAAATTCTAAAAAATATCATATTATGATACACACATTTTGATATTAAATAATATTTTTAATATATATAATATAATTTACATTTAATACATATAACATCTCATAATAAGTCATATAACCAATCAAAATATTTATTTTACTCAAAACTTCTTTGGAATTCCTTTAGAAAAGAAAATCATAAATAAATTTATTATTTTTAAAATCCATACAATGGCACTAGACAACAATTCTAAATAGCCACTTAAAAAAATGATGTGGCCAAGCTATTCAAAAGAAAAAAAAACACAATACAAATAGAAAAAAGAGGGTGTTGAATAATGATGTTCAATTGGTCAGTTCAAAATGTTAGGAAATAGAGTATCATGCAGCTAAAATAGAGTTGAGACGTACCAGAGTCTCAAGACACTGCTAACCACACAATTGGACAGGTAAGTGTAAACAGTGGGAGTCTCTCCGTGCTATGCAACAGTGACTAATTAAATAACCACTCACTTTCCTAGACACCAACAGTGTAATTAACTTTATCTTGATTCCACCGGTCAGGATAGCAATAAATACGCCAATGGAAGTGACACACAAGATTTACGTGGAAAACCCAATTTGGGAAAAAAAAAACAACGGGCAAGATCAAAGAAGATTTTCACTATGTGGAAGAAATTACAACCTCTCTCTAAATACAAGGAGAGACCTATATCACTCTCTCTTATACTAGGAGATTACTCACTTGCTCACTCAAACAAATTGAAGAACACTTGTTTTCTCTCAAGTGTGGGATGCTTAGAATGAAATGGAAGAGGCATATTTATAGTTGCAAGTGATGAACCATGGCCACATGTTTTTCTTTCATTTCTAGCCACATGTTTTCCTTTCATTTCTAGCCACAAGATTCAAATTGAATCTTAGCCACGAAATGACTTTAAATGATGTCATGGCTTACATCAATCTCCCACTTAAAGTCATTTTCTGAGCTTTCAAAATCTTTCTTTTCTTGCCAGTTTCTGCTGCTTACATTTCTGATAGACCATAGGACGACCGACACCATATAAACTTGTCAGCATTGATTGGTTTTGTCATGGCATCTGTCAGGTTGTCTTTGGTGTGTATCTTCTGCATATCCACACTCCCTTCCTCTACTACTTCTCTGACAAAGTGGTATTGTACCCCTATGTGCTTTGTCCTGGAATGAAAGGCTGGATTTCTTGCAATGTGCAAGGCATTCTGACTGTCACAATACACAGTAACTGATTGTTGTTTATGCCCGAGTTCCTCCATTAACCTTTGAATCTAAATTGCCTCCTTGCAAGCTTGAGTAGCTGCCATGTATTCAGCTTCTGTAGTAGATAGAGCTACCACAGTCTGTAACTTGGATAACCAACTTACAGCTCCTCCTGCAAGTGTAAACACATAGCCTGTAGTGGATTTCCTTTTATCAAGATCACCTGCAAAGTCTGAATCAACATATCCTCTGACAATAAACTCTGATCCCCCATAACATAATGCAGCATTTGAGGTCCCCTTGATGTATCTCAAGATCCTCTTAATAGCATTCCAATGCTCTCTTCCAGGATTTCCCATGAATCGACTGACCATACCAATTGCTTGAGCAATATCTGGTCTCGTACAAATCATTGCATACATGAGGCTTCCCACCGCTGATGCATACGGTACTCGAGACATCTCCATCATCTCTGCTTCATTGCTAGGACACATACTTGATGATAATTTATAATTGATAGGAAGTGGGGTAGAAATTGACTTACAATCTTGCATGTTGAAGCGCCGCAAAATTTTCTTCAGATAATTCTTTTGCGAAAGCCAAATCTTCCTATCTTTTATGTCTCGGTGAATTTTCATCCCCAAAATCTTGTTTGCTGGTCCCAAATCCTTCATATCAAATTCCCTAGCCAATTGTGCCTTCAATTCTTGGATCCGATCTTTGTTTGGGCCTACCACCAACATGTCATCCACGTACAATAGCAAAATGATATAATCATTGTCACCAAACCTCTTGTAATACGTACAATGGTCTGAACTGAGTCTATTGTACTCAAGGCAAACTATGAAGGAATCAAATCTCTTGTACCAACACCTTGGCGCCTGCTTTAGACCGTACAGAGATTTGGTTAACCTGCAAACCAAGTTTTCTTTGTCTTTTTCCTCAAATCCTTCTGGTTGGAGCATGTAGATCTCTTCTTCAAGTTCTCCATGAAGGAAAGCAGTTTTTACATCTAGTTGCTCAAGATGTAAACTGAATGCAGCACACATAGCGAGAACTACTCTGATAGAGGTAAGTCTAACAATTGGAGAAAATATCTCATTGAAATCAATACCTTCCTTTTGAGCATATCCTTTAACCACCAATCTTGCACGGTATCTCTCCACTTGATCGTTGCCATCTCTTTTGATCTTATAGACCCATTTGTTACCAATGGCTTTTCGACCTTCTGGAAGAGCAACAAGTTCCCATGTCTTGTTTCTGTGTAGGGCTTCCATTTCTTCTTGCATGCTACCATCCACAGAGAAGCGTCTGGATTATTCACAGCTTCATGAAACGTTGATGGTTCTCCTTCTTCTGTAAGTAGACAGTATGCATCATGGCTTGCCATAACATACTCTGAGTGCCATGATGGTGCTCTTACTTGGCGCATTGATCGTCGAACTTCTGCATCATCGGCCTCAGTTGGTTCTTGTTCTTCGTGCTCTGGATCAGCTTCATAGGAATCATCTTCTCCGTTATTCTCATCTATCTCAACAGTAGTAACCTCCTTTGAAGTGCTGTCATCTTCTTGCTCCCTTTGCAGTTCATTTTCTGCAAACTGTACATCTCTGCTGACTACAATCTTGCGGGCAGTGGGATCCCACAGGCGATACCCCTTAACACTGTCAGCATAGCCCAAGAATATACATTTCCTGGATTTTGGATCCAGCTTCGTTCTTTCTTGGGAGTTGTACATTACATATGTAGGACATCCGAACACATGTAGAGAAGAATAATTTGGTGGCTTACCATGCCACATCTCCATTGGTGTCTTCAACCCAATTGTTGTTGATGGCGACCGATTTATCACGTAACAAGCGGTCTTGACTGCTTCTGCCCAAAATGACTTGGCTAAACCAGCAGCTCTTAACATAGCTCTTGTTCTCTCCAACAGAGTTCTGTTCATCCGCTCCGCTACACCATTTTGTTGAGGGGTATATGCAGTTGTGAATTGCCTTTTAATACCCTCTTGCTTGCAAAATGAAATAAATCCACCATCTGTATATTCTCCTCCATTATCCATCCTTAAACACTTGATCTTTTTTCCAGATTCAAGTTCAACTTCTGCCTTGAAGTCTTTGAAGATTTGGAACACATCTGACTTCTTCTTGATTGGGTACACCCACAATCTCTTGGAGTAATCGTCAATAAATGACACAAAATACTTTGCTCCTCCTACGGACAATTCTGGTGACTCCCACACATCAGAATGAATCAAGTCTAATGTGTTTGCTCCTAGTAGTTGATGTAGCAAACTTCAATCTACTCTGCTTACTAGTAACACAGTGCTCACAGAAAGGTAAGTTTACCGACTTGAGCCCGTGAAGAAGATTACGCTCTGCAAGAATCTTCAAGCCTCGTTCTGACATGTGACCTAATTTGAGATGCCACATTTTTGTTAATTCTTCTTGACTGGCTGAAGTTACAAATGCATCTGCTTCTTGCAACGTATCTGCCATAAGCATGTAGAGATTTGATGCGATATTCTCTGCCTTCATCACCACAAGAGCACCTTTCACAACCTTCAAGATCCCTCCTTCAATATGTGTCTTGCACCCGAGATCATCTAATTGTCCAATAGACATTAGATTCTTCTTTAAGCCCTTCACATGTCTTACCCCTTGAACTGTGCGAACAGTACCGTCATACATTTTTATCTTAACAGCACCAATTCCAGCAATCTCTAAGGCATGATCATTTCCCATGAACACAGATCCTTCAGAGACAGGTTCGTAAGTGCAAAACCAGTCTCGTCGTGGAGTCATGTGCCATGTTGCTCCCGAATCCACTATCCAAACATC
The DNA here is from genome assembly GCA_032173675.1 of Gastrolobium villosum. NCBI lineage: Eukaryota > Viridiplantae > Streptophyta > Magnoliopsida > Fabales > Fabaceae > Gastrolobium > Gastrolobium villosum. The sequence goes on from JAVKPL010015953.1 coordinate 121,188, forward strand.
AGTGAGCTCCTTTCCGCCTTTAGAACTGATTGCAACTTCGCTGTATAGGATTTCTCCGTCATCAGAGGTACTAGCAACACATCCTTGAGAGGTGCTTGCTTCATTAGCCTTCTCCGTATTCTTCTTATTACTCCAACAATCTTTCTTGAAGTGCCCTGTCTTACCACATTGATAGCATTTTACATTCCTTCTTCTTGACTTTGATCTACCCTGACGTTGGCTCCCACTCGAGCCACGTTCCATTGATCTTCCTCTCGTCATCGTTAGAGCCTCTGCTTGCTTTGAATTCTCCAATCTGTCCTCCTTATTCTTCCTTATGGATTCTTCTTCAAGAATTGCAGCGGCAGTATCATTGAAAGACAGGTTGGTTGATAAACCTTTATTTGTTAAGTTGATGATGAGCTGATCATATGAATCAGGTAGACTTTGAAGTAGAAGCTCGGCACGTTCAATTTCTTCAACATTGTGATCCAATGTTGTAAGTTGAGAAAACAACGTATTCAGATTGTTGATGTGGTCCGTTACCGATGTGGACTCACTCATTCGAAGAGTATAGAGTATCCTCTTCAAGAATATCTTATTGTGAAGTGATTTGACCTCGTACAATTTGGTGAGTACATCCCAAATTTCCCTTGTCGTCTTCTTTTCAGCAACACTTGACAACACTGAATCCGCCATTGCTAGGTGCAAATTGGCAACAGCGTTGTTATCAATCTCCTTCCACTTCTCATCGGTCATCTCTGCAGGTCTGTCTTCAATTGCAGCTAAGCAACCATCCTTCCTCAGGATGGCCCTAATTTTCAGCTTCCACAGGGAGAAATTACTCCCATTGAACTTCTCAATCTCAAATTTTGCCGCCATAATGATGACAATACTCTGAATAGCAACTGCACTGGATCACACTATTTCACCGTGAACAGTAACTGTGAACAGTACCTCCTGCGTGAATAGTAACCGAACCGCGCGCTCTGATACCACTGTTAGGAAACAGAGTATCATGCAGCTAAAATAGAGTTGAGACGTACCAGAGTCTCAAGACACTGCTAACCACACAATTGGCCAGGTAAGTGTAAACAGTGGGAGTCTCTCCGTGCTATGCAACGGTGACTAATTAAATAACCACTCACTTTCCTAGACACCAACAGTGTAATTAACTTTATCTTGATTCCACCGGTCAGGATAGCAATAAATACGCCAATGGAAGTGACACACAAGATTTACGTGGAAAACCCAATTTGGGAAAAAACCACGGGAAAGATCAAAGAAGATTTTCACTATGTGGAAGAAATTACAACCTCTCTCTAAATACAAGGAGAGACCTATATCACTCTCTCTTATACTAGGAGATTACTCACTTGCTCACTCAAACAAATTGAAGAACACTTGTTTTCTCTCAAGTGTGGGATGCTTAGAATGAAATGGAAGAGGGCTAGTTATAGTTGCAAGTGATGAACCATGGCCACATGTTTTTCTTTCATTTCTAGCCACATGTTTTTCTTTCATTTCTAGCCACAAGATTCAAATTGAATCTTAGCCACAAAATGACTTTAAATGATGTCATGGCTTACATCACAAAACGGATCACAAAAAATCATCCATAGTCATAGATAAGCTTCTATCTCACGCTCTAAAGCTTAGAGAGTCGCAAGAACACATGGCCATGAACAAGCAAATTCACCTAAACTTTGTTGACATCTCAAAAGAAGACACACCCACTTCAGAGTGAGAGCAACCAGACTCAACATCACAATCACAAGAATTTGAAATCTTAGATAAGCATCGACTAGAAGAGAAATTCGCACCGCTGAATACTGAAATCTTATTGTTCGTGTGGGTATAAATACGACGAGGCCGTTGGTGACCCTTCGTATCTTGTTTCGCCAAGATTTCAGTTTGAGAAGCTATCGGATGATTGGCGATACCTGACGTGTGGGGGCGGGGAAGAGTTTTTCTGGTGGTTACCTTTATGTTCTATTTATAATTATTTTAATTTTATAAAAAATTTACATTTCTATCATTTGACGGTGTTGGATATGGTCAAAATCGCGTGTTGAGATAGTCAACGTGTCCGGAAAAATTGATCGCGTGTCAAAACGTGTCGAAACAAATATATATATATTTTTTTAAATGACATGTCGATACTTCTTTGGTGTGAATTCATCACATTATTTCCAATAATAATGTGAATGTGTAGAGGAGATGAAGGTATTCCCCAACAATCATAAACCAGCGGTAGTCCTCCTTAAACTAAATTCACAAATGACAAAACATATACCACTAGACATGTACCTGAATTTTTGACTTTTCCATCATGAAACAACATTTCAAACCCCAAAGAACTGAAAACATGTCCTAAGAAAACAAAGCCTAAAAACAAGTTTAACGTTATGTGTTTAGAGACTGACAGGACGGAGAGCGGGACAAATTTCGTAATAGTTTTTGTCCAGATCAAGAGAGTTAAAATAGAGACTTTATATAAAATTAGAAAGAGAATAAAAAAATCGTAAAAGTATAAAAACATTTGGAATATGGTAAAATTATTTTGATGTAAAAAATCATAAAAATGTAAAATCATAATAATAAATCGAGATTTTTTTTTGATAAACATAAAGTTATGTCATTTTAAAAAAAAGATAGACACAAAATAAATTTTTTAAAAAAATTTAAATTAAAAAAAACCAACCGCTTTCTCTTCCATGATTTTAATTCCTTGTGTCTATCTCTCTTAAAATGATATAACTTATGTCATTTAAAATGACAAACATCAAACCCTCTCAATATATTTTTTCCTATTAAATGTATGCAACTGTTTTTTTTTTTTATAAACAATTATGCAACTGTTATACTTACCATCAACTTAGGCTTACAATTTTTATTTGGGAATGTTATACTTACAACTTATTTTCCTTTACAATTTCTTACAAGGGATATCTTAACCGTTGATTTCCTTCAATTAACGGTTAAGATTTTCACAAATAAAAATTATTAATTAATTATTAATTCGAAATAAATCTTAACCGTTGATTGGCGGAAATCAACGATTAAGATATTGGTTGTAAGAGGTTGTAAAGAAAAATATAGTGTAAGTATAACCTCTCATTTTTATAATATGTTAATTATCATTGGATAAATTTGAAATCAACGACAATTTTTTTTACTCTTTTACAAATTCAAATTGATCTAACGGTGGTAAGTCTGAAATAGTAATAAGTATAACCCTCTCTTATGAAATAAAATTATTAATAATAAATTTATGTGGCATTAAAAATAAGGAAGTGGGTGCAGTAAAAGACTAAAAAGCAATTCGGTCAGTCATTTTTTACACTAAGTCCTCTATATTATATAAATATTAAAAATGGTTTATTATTTCTATTATCACATGAGATAAATTTATCTCTTAGGATATGCGTGTCAACCATTCCATTCTCTGGTACTATTTCTGAACAAAACAATTTTTTTATTTATTTTTGTGCCTTAGAACAATTTCTATAAAAAATGTGTTTGATAACATATTTTGTTTATTCCGAGAATGAGCATTGTGTTTGATAACATAACAAATAATAGAATAAAAAATCATTCCTATTAAGCATAAAATATTTTTGGATCATCACTCTCTTTTCCATATGACGTGGTGGTGGCGGTGGTTGTAGTAGTGGCGTTGTGGTGGTGATAGCGGTAGCGGTGGCATGACGACGACGATGGTGATGGAGACGACATGGTGGCGGCAACGGCGATGGCGGCAGTAGTGGTGGTGGTGGTGTGGTGGTGATGGCAATGACTATGATGATAATGGTGGTGGTGGTAGGTAATTTAGAGCTGTCAAAACGGGCCACCCCGGCCCGTTAGGCCCTCGCCTGCGCGGGCCAGGGCCAAAAAGCCCACAGGGCCAAACAACCCACATGTTAACCAGCCCGCACGGGCCAAAAATTCATATAACCCAACGGGTTAGGGCCAGCCCGCGGGCCACATTAAAAAATATTCTGCACCATTTTTCTATTGTTCTTTACGTAATCAAATGTAATGATATTTTGCATGTTATATGATCCGGTCGGATTTCATTTCAATTCAAGTTGAAATTTCAAACCACTTTAATAATTCCAATGCCAAAAACCATGTTCAATCATATCAAAATCGATAGTTTCTGTTTCTCCACTAAGCTAAAATATGGATATAGCTGTGTCAAAAATAAATAGATCGTAGCTTTCCTTCAAACTTTTTTTTGCTACAGAACCAAATGAACTGCAATAATTTCCAAACTTTCTTCCACAGATAAATTGATAAACAACACTTGTTCCATTTAGTTGCCAACTTCAATGCAAAGAGTGGGACAATATTTATCAAACCACAGCTGCCTTTGCCAAATCAGCTCCACTTGAACCTGATTTTGGGAAAAAGATAAATCAACCCGAACCTGATTTTGGGAAACAAAGGAAGGTTTTGATTAAAAAAGTTGACAAGCAAAAAGGCTCAACTTTGGAGACAAAGAAAACTATCTCTGTTTCCATGAAAGGTAAAAGGTAAAACTATCAAGAGTACTGTCGCCATTTAGTACATTTTTTTATCTGAATAAAATATAGTGCATTTGTTAACAAGAAGCAAAGCTAAAGTACTAGCAAAGCTAAAGATGGAGAATTCAAATTTTCATAATACCAACTCTTCGTACCTCGCTAGTTTTTAATTTGAAGTTCTTGATGCCCCTTGGGATTCTGATGTTAGTGCTTCATGATGAGTAATTTCACAATCATCTTCATCTAAAACTCACAATCAATTGAAATGCAATCACTTAGTTAGACAATCAATTCCAACATAACCAATCAATATTACATTTATGTATAAAAGACAATGAAAATTAACGCAAAGCGTTACCATTATGATTGAGAGCAAAGCCATGCAACCAACTCTTAGTGCAAATCAACATTTGAAGATTTTCAGGAAGAGTTGAACTTCTATACTTGGTAAGAACACGTCCATCAATACTAAAAGCAGATTCTGATGCCACTGTAGTAATCGGGATACTTAACACATCTCGTGCCATAATACTAAGTGTCGGAAATCTACTTTCATTTAGCTTCCAATAGTTAAGCACATCAAAATCTTCACCTTGACCAAATTTAACTTTTGGTTCATCCAAATAAAGATCTAATTCACTCTTACCAGCAGCATACATGCTCTCGCTCTCAAATATTTCAAACTCCTACAAAATATAATATATCAATTATCTAAATGAAATAATAATAAAGAAAATATTAAATTATCATAAAAGAACTTCTTACCTTGATGTATAATTTCGATTTTTTGGACCTACTCCCTTCTCCACTTGACTTGTGCAAGATACTGGATTTATTGGATGAAAGAGAATGGAAAGAACTTGATCCTTGGAGATTGCTTGCATATTCTTCATAAAGCTTATCAATCTTTTCTCTCACATTTCTAACCTTATCATGAGAGGTTAAAGGATCCAATTTTGTATAACAAGATTCTAAGAAAACAAGCTTCAAGCGTGGGTCAAGAATAGCTCCAAAAGCTAGGACTACACTGTACTGCTTCCAATATTTGTCAAACTTCGCTTTCATTCTCATTGACATATCCTTTATAACATCATCATCACTAGATAAATTTTCATCCAATAAGCACTCAATCTTCCAAACTTGCATAAAATACAAGTTAGAGGTTGGATAAGATGAACCTGAAATCATGTTTGTAGTCTCATAAAAGGGTTCCAAAAATTCACATATTTCTCTATTCTTCTAGTGACAAACAATGTTTATAATTTCTATCTAACACTTGGAGAATGTCAAATGTTTTTTCATACTTAAGCGCACTTTCTACCATCAAATATGTTGAATTCCACCTGGTTGACACATCTGTTCTCAAACCAATGCTTGTGTCTATACCAGCTTGTTCCACGCAATCTTGAAATTTAATCATCCTCCCATCTGATACTTTCACATACTTAACACTTTCTCTAATTTTATACAGTTCTTCAGCAGCCACTTTCAAACCTTCTTGAACAATTAAATTAAGTATATGTGCAGAGCAACGTATATGAAAAAACTCACCATCACACAACAAATTATTTTGCAAACGAAGATGATTTATTAATATAAGCTGCATGCTATCATTCGCAGCAGCATTATCCAGTGTAATGGAAAAGACTTTCTTCTCAATACCCCATTCCTTCAAGCAATCAAACAACGTAGTCTCCAATTCAACCTCAGTATGTGGAGGCTTCATTCGACAGAAGTTCAAAATCTTACTAATTAATCTCCAATTATCATCAACAAAGTGAGCTGTTAAATAAATATAACCCTGACTATTAACTGTTGTCCAAACATCCGAAGTTAGACACACTCTATTAGGAATCCTTGACATGATTTGCTTAAGTTTGTCCTTTTCCTTGACATACATTTTTTGAACATCTGACACAATAGTATTCCTAGAATGCATCACAGCACTAGGACTAATATAATTTATCCAATCCCTAATCATCTCATACTCAACAAAATTATAAGGTAGATCGTGATAAACTATGGCTCGGGCAAGCTTTTCTCGATGGACCTCGTCATTAATCTGTATTGTACTAGACTTTCCATGTTGCTCATTAGATTCAGAATTTGCAAGAATCTTACAACCAAGAATATGACGACCTAAATGTGAAGTTCCATAGCTACTTCGGGTCTTAGGATGCCTACCAACTACATATTCAGCAGCACAATAATTACATGCAGCCTTTTCAAAACCATCCTTATCTGTACCAATCTTCGTAAAATACTTCCAAACACTATAGATTTCTTTTCTATTTATCCTAAAACTTTCAGACACTTCAAGTGGAGTTTCAGATTCAACTTCATCATCCATAACTGAAGTAAAGAATAAAATATTTAGGCCAAAGTTTCACTGTATTTAATATTAGATGTATTAATCTTACATGTTGCAGCGGATCTGCACTAACATAACAAAACAAAAATGCACACGACAACAATGAATTGTAGTTCCACAATAAAAAATTATGGTGGGGGGGAGAGTGAAATTTGAGGGCATACCTTTCGAGCAAGCTTCTCCAACTTCTCTTCCTCAACTTTCTGCAATATTAAAAATTAGATTTAATATGAAATAAAATATTTACTGGTACACGTTATTAAATATTACCAGAAATTAGTGAAAAACAACTGCTCACGGGGAGTAGTGGTCATACAAGATAAAGCTCACGTGAGCACTCATCAAATGACCATATAGTGATATAGGCACCAACATAAAGGAATGTCAATTGACCCAAATCCCAATTTATTCATCTCCCTAACTATTCCACTAAATGACAAGAAAAAAAATATGAAATAAAAAATAAAGCTAGAAACAAGAAAAATGTTATTAGGCTATATTAGCTAAAATCAACCAGGGCAATACAAACCACCATTAAACCACAGACACTGGAATTAAAACAGAGCTGTCTGTCAAACGCATATCTGACAGTTGGCATTCATGTTGACACTGAAGGACCAAGTGTTAGTTTGAATATATATGAGTTAGGGCATCTATAACTCAATCAGATTATAGTTTTTTTTTTTCATTCAGAATTTCAAACAATAATGCTTTTGTCCAGTGACAGAGAATCTTGAACTCCAGCTCATAAATTATCATATTTTAACTTTGGGGTTCAATCCATTTGCTATTTATCATATGAATTTGCATGTAAAATCTATAATTCACAAGGAGGTTAGAATACTAAGTTGTGGTCACTTTCTGCCCCCCCCCCCCCCCCCCCCCCCCCCCCCCCCAAACAATCATGAGGACAATTCATATACGCAGTCTTATCTTGTATATTTGCAAAGAGATTCTTTCTCGGATTCGAAACTATGACCATTTGGTCACAAAGATTCAACTTTACCAGCTCCCTCTTTATACATCTCCGCTTTAAGGTGTATACAACAAGATTTCGGTAGTCTTCTCTGTATTTTTTTTTCTTAGCTTCATCTATGAGACTATTCTAACCAATATGGCATTAAAGCGTACAATAATTTTACCAAAATTTGATCAGATACAAATGACAACCATGACCATGACAAAGTAAATAACAAAGTTTAAAAACCATACCTTGATAAAACAAATAAATGATCCAATTAAAGACCCAAAGACTCCCAGAATAGCCAAAAACCGGCATCTATAAATCACCTACAAAATTCATCGACCAAGACACAAAAAAATCAGACAGAGAAGTACCCAATTTCTAAACCATTCAAAGGTAATAATAACTAAGGCTATATTCATGAAGTAAGATTTAGAAAAATAACCAAATCAATGATTCCAAAAGCTTATCACAAAGAAGGAAACCCAGCAAGCTAAACTCATAACTTCTCAATGCCTTCCAGATTCCCTACCAACTTTTGAGTTGCAACAAAATCAAAACCAGAATCAGAAGAACAAGAATGATGTTCAGAAAGGAAAAGGGGCATACCTTTGCAAAGAAGAAGAAGAACGAGTTGAAGAAAGAAGAAATCAGAAGAGAACAAGAATGAGTTGAACAATCTGTGAAGAAGAAGAACTAAGAGAAGAAGAAGAAGAAAAATCCCTAGTGAAGAAGAACGTTCATGAAGACAAACAGAAAATGGGAAATTAGGTTTTCATAAAAAAATGGGTTGGCCCGCGGTTGGCCCTTTCATAACCCAAAATGAATGAGGGCTAAAAAAAAGAGGGCTGAAAATGGCCCTATTATTTAGGGGCTAAAAAAAGGCAAGGCTGGAAATGAGGGTTAAAAGGGTGGCCCAATGGTTTGGGGCCTATTTGACAGCTCTAGTTGGTAACGGTGGTAGTGATAATTGTGGTGACGATGGTGGTAGTGGTCGTGGTACAACAATGGTAGCGATAGTCGTGTTGGGATAGTGGTGGCGGAGGTGATGATGGTAATGGTGGAGAGTAATTGAGAGACATAAGTGTTTCTCATTTTGTGCACAGGAATAAAAAAAATAGAAATTTTCTGATTTTTTTTCTGTTCCCAGCACAAAAAATAAACCAGTTCATCCTGGGAACAAAAAATCACATTGATTTTACCAAATGAGTTTTTTATCCATTTCTGTTCGCGGATGCAGAAATTTAGAAGAAAAAAAATTAATTCCGGGAAGGTTGTCAAGCACCCCTTAAATTATCTTAAGATTTGAAAAAAAAATATATCATGATTAAAATAATAAATCAAAATTATAAAAATATTTCTCTCTCAACCCCAATAATAAATTTTCAAAAATCAATTTTTTTCTATACAAAATAATAATTAAACACATGACCTAATACAAATTATTCAAAACCTCTCAGTAGTATACCAATCCTAACGGCCTTCAAGAATCAATCTTTAAACCTTGCAGTTTAACAGTCACTCTTAACCACCGCAACCGACACCTATTGAATAATATTGTATTTATGGTAGCTATGAGCCTATGATAACTGATCGATAAGTTAAGTTAATTATCCCCATTTTTAAAAAATGTCTTATAACTCCTCCGCCCAAACATATCATAAAAGGTTGTAAGTGTTTGCAGGGAATATTTGTAAAAATAATTAAAACATTTCATAAAATATATCATTTTAAAAATTATTAATAAGTGAAGCATTGACTTAAATAAAAAACTATAGTATACATCCGTGAAATTTATGGGTAAAAAAGGAGAGAGACAAATTTTTATTTAAATTAAAAAATATATAATCATAAAAATTAATATGTCATGGAATTATCTCATTTTATTTGTGTTATATACTTTTTAAAAACAATTCTAGAATAAAATATTTACTTACAATGAAGATTATCCGTCCTTCCTTCCTTCCATCCAAAAGTGATTGTTGTTTAATATTGTTATTTTTCTTATTTTTAAAGATTTACACAAAAATTAGTGATTGTTGTTTTTACTTTTTCTTGTAGAAATATTCAAAAATAAGAAATAAAACAATTTTAAAAGTATTAATAAAAATAAAAACTGTTTTTAGAAATTAAACATATCCTAGTGTCTCTCTTAGACCATTTACTTAAAGGAAGTTTATTAGGATAACTTATAATACTTAAATTGATCACTACCTAGATAAGTTATGAATATTTTTCTTGTTGTGGTTAAGTAATGAGATTTTTTTTTTTGGTAAGCTAAGTAATGAGAATATAACTAGAATTTATCAAAGTTAAATAATTCTATCAATTGATTATCTCTTATTTATTAAAAATATCATATATTTAAATAATTGATTATATGTGTAAATTAATTATTGGGTGAAGCAATACTGAAAACTATTAACAAAATATTTTTCTGTAAGATTAATGAAACAAAAATGGTTACTTTCAGGTTTCACATCAAAAGAATAGGGTTATATTAATGCAAAAAAAAATTCTTTCGTCACCCCTTATAATTATGTATTATAGGAAGTACATAATTATAATATTAAAATTTTTAATTATGTATTGTAGGAAGTACATAATTATAATATTAAAATTATTTTTTTATATAACTTTAATATTATAATTATATACTCTCTAAAATATATAATTATAAGAAATCACGGGAGAATATTTTTTGCAGCAACACTAGAGCCTATTATCCCCAATACTATATATTGATATAATAGGTGATAAAGCAAAAAGTGTTATATTGAAAGATTCAAATCACTCTTTCGCTTTCACTTTTGCGTAATATATCAAATAATTTGCCATCGGTGTGATGTATTTAGTCATACTTAGCTGCGATAAATTCTTGACTACGGCACATTTTTTACAAAGTTAAAGTTCATCAAGAAGACTTTGAAATCAGAGAGGCATGTGTTTCTTGCCCTTATTCGATCTTACCAAATTTCACTAAATCTGCATACAAAAAAAGAGTTTATCATTGAAAGAGACAGAGGCAATTTTGCCTCCCTGTGCCAGTCTGCCACACAATGCCTTAACGCGCATCACCTTTATTAGAATAGAATCATCATCAATATATGGATTTCTTAAAAGGATTTTATAAGAGTTATGTTGTAGGAAAAGTGATTGTGTGATATTATAGAAATTCATTTTGCGTCCCTTAAATTTTATTTATTTTTTTTGTTTTAAAAAGTATGGATCTCACAAAATATTGTGTGTGTAAGAAAATTTGTTATGTCATGTTAAGGACGAAACGAATACCCTTTCTTAAACCATGCATGAACCTTTCTATAGACAATGATGCATTTGCCTCACATATTTTTGGATTGCAAACGATTTCTTATTTCACTTCAGTGCTTACTTGGCAGAAAAAGTGAACATATAGTGGTAACTATTTATGCACCATTTTATTCATCTCAATCATGACACCCCCCAATAGAAGGCAATGATATGACAAAAATTATATAATACTATTAGTGTATACTAATGCTTAATTATTCAAGTCAATATCTGTTATATAATTTAGTTTGTTTGTCTATTATTTCTTCTGTTACAATGACTTTAATTTATTTTGAAATGTTGAAGATATGGATGCAATCAAAAAAGCAAATGTTGCAAGATTTAGACATATTTGCTACCAAATCACTAACATCACATCAAAATGATATGCTTTTGTAAGAATGATTAAGCGGCAAAAGGACAAAATCACAAAATAAAAAAAAAAGTTTTATAAGAGTTATGTCGTAGTAAAAGTGATTGTGTTGTGTTATAGAGATTCGTTTTGCGTGCTGGAGTTTTTTTTTACTGCGGGCCCCACAAAATATTGTGTGTGTAGGAAATTTTTTATAATCATGTTAAATGATAAATGATAAACCCATCAAAAAATCACAAAAGGGATCCATATATCTATGTCGAGGTGATCGTTTATTAGAGAAAATTAGTATTTCTAATTAAAATTCAGGTAACAACTTTTTAGCAATGATATAATTAAGGGAAATGTTTTTCTCATATTGCATGAGACAAGTTGTCTCATGCAATACACAAAAAAGTGGGTGGGATTCACTTTTTTCCTTTCTATCTCTTCTTCTCAGTGGGCCCCATCCACTTTTTTGTGTGATGCATGAGACAAATTGTCTCATGCAACATGAGAAAAATATATCCCTATAATTAATAATCTCTTAATATAGTTTTGTTTCTTAATTATATTGTTGTCCATATGGGCCACGAACAGCCACCACTTGAACAGTGTTATCATTCAACAAATAATCATGAACCAAATCCTGATTATTTCAGTCTCTTATTAAGGTTTATGGAAGTCAAGTCAAGCAAAAGGTGTAGTGCATTGGAAGCATGTATTCTATATCATATGCTTTTTTTTAATATATGCTTAACTATATTCTTTTATTGGCAAAGCGCAAAAATTCTTTACATTGACAATGATATGTTACAAATAATAAAACAGGACGGAAATTAATTTGAAAATGGCTGGTGGTAGACTTAATTAGACGCCGTAATCAAGCTAGAGTTCACTTTTGATGGAATCTAATAATTGAAAGCTGCGTTTACACAATAGAATATGAAGTGGATACAAGTTAGCAAAATATCCTAGAAAACCAATTAAATGTAATAATTTAATTTGAGATAGTCTTTTATGTTCACGAAATTATTACAAGCAATGAAGCAAAGACGTGCGTGTAAAAAAAAAAAAAAATGTCTATATTAATTATAACGTGATATGCAAATTGTAAACAAGAGTGTATATAATTCAGAAGTAGTCTTTTAGAATACAGATCACAGATAAATATCTATTAGCATTCAGTTTATTGTAAGATGTCCTAACCTAATGTTATTGCAAGTCGCATAACAAAGGGTATAAA
>JAVKPL010015954.1:0-13389 GCA_032173675.1 Gastrolobium villosum
CTGCTAAGCCAGTGATACGAGAGAGGAAAATGCTCCTCGAACAAGGGGAGTATCCGGACTTGTACAACAATTTAGTCCGGAGAAGGTGGAGAGCATATGCCATATCACTGACTGATAGCTCCGGATCCATCTGCAAGGAGTTCTATACTAACGCTTACATGGCCAATCAAGGAGCGAACCGAGTTTATAAAAGTTATGTGAGGGGGAAGGACATATGGTATGACGCCGAGACACTACAAGCATTATTGAGGACAGCTCACCATACTCCTGGGGTGAGATGTGATTACCGACAGTTACTCAAGGAGATTGAGTACGGACCTGCCAGAAGCGACCCGGATTACATCACATGGGACCCCGTGGAAGAGGCTGCCCCAATTCTGGAAACCATTGCCCTTCCAGGAGAAAGGTGGGAAATGATGAAAAACAACATCCGCCCTAAGCTGTTGCGTCTTCACCAGCTAAAACCAGAAGCCAAGGTGTGGTTCCAATTCATCATCAACAACATCTTGCCTACCACTCACACTTCGGAGGTGCAAGTGAAGAGAGCCGCCCTGATCCACACTATTATGACTGGGGGCACAGTGGATTTACCAGAGATCCTAGCAGATGGCATCTATGATTTTGCTCATCAGACATCTGCAAAGGCTGCCATTGCTCACAGCTCCTTAATTCAAACTCTATGTCTTCAAGCTGGAGTTGAAATCCCTACTGAGCACAAGCTTGTGGAAGTGTGCCCCCCGATTGATGCTGTTCTCATTCGCTCCAACATGGGTCTTCCATCTACTCCTCCAGTTTCTCCAGCACTACCAGTACCACCATCCGCACCAGTCCAACGAGCCAAACAGCCGACCATTCCTGCTATATGGGAAACAGTGCAGACTATGCAGCGCCAGCAGGAATCCATGCAACGAAGAGCCCGATATTCTCAAGGCCGACAGGTGGCATTTCAGGAGTATGTGAGCACGCAGATAATGGAGCTATGCCGACAGCGTGACATCCAGGCATCTCCATTTCAGTACCCTCCATACACCGGATCTGATGAGGAGACAGCAGGACAGGATCCCTCTCATGCAGCTGCTGAAGATGACACTCAGGCTGACTTGACTGCTGACATTACACAGGGCACTGACAATTTTGCTGCTGTTTTTGATGGAACTGATGCTGTGGCGCAGCAAGATTCACCCATCACTGATATGGAGGAGGACTGAGTCCATATCAGTTTCAGATTTATATTATGTTTTGATGTTTTGATGTTTTCTTTTTGTCTTGATGTTTTAAGCACATTGATGACTTTTTGCAACTTCCCTTGGGTTAATTGATTTTGTTGGATTTTGAACTGCTGACATGTTCTCTATCTGTGGTATGTGTGCAGAATACAGTAGATATATCCTTTCTGATACTTGCTTAGATTCTTTTAGATTTAAATTTATTGCTGAGGACAGCAAGATTTAAATCTGGGAATGGGTACTATGCAAGCATCAGACCACACACTTCACATGGTTGGAAGAAGAATATCATGAGTTTCACATGACGAATGCAGTTTCAGGGGAGTTCCTTATTAGTTTTCATATTATATGTAGTATTACTTTGAATAAATATTAGTATGTTGATATTGAGATTTCTAGGACCTCATCCTTATTTTAATTAGTGAAACTTTAAGTCCATGGTGTTTGACATGAATAGTGAATTATTATATGGAATTGGTTGTTAGTTGATATTAAGAATGATGACAAATAAATTATTTTTAATGAGCGTCACTCAAGCATGCTTAAATAACTCACCAGAATAAGAAAAAAATAACCAAGGAATCAAATAGAGAGTAGAAAAAGAAGTTCGCACCCCTAGCCGTGAGCCTTTGAGCTTAAACAGAATAAATTTTTGTGGTGTGAACTTCATTGTTTGAATCACTCTAGAGCTTGTTTTGTTTCTCCTTGGAAATGGTATGTTATTGTCAAAATGATAGAGGCAGTTGTTTCAAAAGCCAAAATAGCCAAATAGCCAACCGGAAAGTATTCTTAGATTAAACCCTTTGAGCTTTAGCCTGATTATTCATCGACACATTATTAAAAAGCCATCCCACACACATCCTCACCTGAACTGATTGATTTTTAAATAAATTCAATAAGGAACAAGAATGAATTGAAACAAAAAGTATGAACTTCAAATTCTCAGTGTATGGAGAAAAGGGAAAAATGCCACAAGATGTTGAAGTGAATGAAAAAGGAAAAAGGAAAGAAAAAGGCTCATAAATATGAGTAAGTGAATGAAAGAAAGAAGAAAAGACTCAACAAAGAAAATTGTTATTAGAAAGTTATGATAAAGTTCCTCTTTTAAAGAAATTGAATTTTGATCAGTGATCTTAAGCCATTCACCTAGATACTTCCTTCCTTTTACCTAAACCACGCTATAACCTGAATAAAGACCACTTGATTGACTTTGACATACCAAGTAGACTCTGAAGAGTGAGAATATGAACAAGCTTATGCTAGTGTTAATTCAGTGAAGAAAGAGAGAAACACACACCCCTCAAATACTTGAGTAGAGTGAATAAATAAAAATTCCAGTGAGAGGGTGTTGTGAACTTGGAATTAAACTACTCTTTATATTGAGAACTCAAGTTATGATTTGATGACTGATGGAGTATTAATGTGGTTTGAATTGACGTAGCATTAATATTGTTTATGAATCTGAATATTCTGATGTGTCATCATCAACCAATTTCTGTTAATGATTCACTAGGCATGATTAGCCGTCTTCAAGAGTTCCCATAAGTATTATTCTATTTAAATTGCTGGGGACAGCAATGTTCAAATCTGGGAATTGTTTGATAAACCTCCAGTTTATCTTGTTTTATAGACTAAAGTAATGTGAATTATTCAGTTAAACAAGTTGAAACTAAGGTTAATTTGGTAATTATGATCATTAGTTGAAATTCAACTAATTAAATCAAATTCTTGATATTTTAAAAGGTTTTGTTGGAAAAAGAAGATTCAAAGGAAGATTGGATAAAGATGAAGGCAACAACCAAGGAAATAAAGATCAAAACAAAGAAGATTTCATCTTATCAGGTTGTTGGAAAAGGGAGCTTAAGCCCCCAATGGAGGCTTAAGCCCCCAGAAAGCACATTCAGCTCCTGCCTCTGCGCGCTTAAGCGCCCTCCAGCGCGCTTAAGCGCCCTAGAAACGTATCCAGCCTCTGCCTCTGTGCGCTTAAGCGCCCTCCAGCGCGCTTAAGCGCGCCACAAACAAGAATTTCCAGCACGAAGAGCGCGCTTAAGCGCCCTACAGCGCGCTTAAGCGCGCAACTTGAAGAAAAGCCTACTGCCTTAGGCGGCTTAAGCGCCCAACGGGGGCTTAAGCGCCCAACGAATATAGTTTGTTCCAGATTGGCATATTCTGAAAAAGGTGCGAGTTCTACACCTTTAAAAAGGCACCTAAGGTTCAGAGTTACACACTACTTCACACTGAAAAACACTTGGAGATCCTTGGAGTCTCGGATACATGCTTGGAAGCGGCGAAGACAGATCGGAGTCAGTGCATCACTGGAGCTGTTAAAGATTCACCAAGCACCAATGGAGTTTGGGGAAGCTTTTATAGTTATTTTTATGTTTGATTTCACCATGTCTGGCTAGTTTCTCTGTAGTTAGGGATGATGGAACCTAATTAAATCATTATGTTATGGATTAATTGTTATGAATTCTTCTCTTTTTATATTTGAATAAATTCATCTGTGTTCATTGCTTTCCATGAGTTTGCTCCTTATGGAATGACCCTTGGGAATTGTATGGCAATAGGAATGTTGGTGCATGAACCTTTATCTGATGAATTTATCATAACCCTTGTGGTCTAGGAATAGGAATAGGAATAGACACAAGGTAGTTATGCAATCCTATGATCCTTAATTTTAATGCATGTCTTCTTGGGGAATAATCGGGGAACTAGAGTTCTTCCAAGTTTACATAGGTTAGGGTAACAAGGAATTGAGCCCTAAGTAACTTAGATAGGTTCGATTGGCAATACATTAAGAGCAGGTTCTTAACAAGTTGATTCATAACGTATTGAGGAGATTAGGAGAAGTCAGAACCCTGACTACGTTTATTTTCTTAGTTAATTTCATCATTTATTTTCCGTTATTCACTTTACATTCAGAACTTTAATTACATGTTATCAACTCTTTCAACATACAAATTACGTTACTTTCCTTTTTATTAGTTCAACTAAATTAACGATAGTGAATCGGTGCTTGAGTTTAATCCTCGTGGGAACGATATCTTACTTATTCACTTTATTACTTGTACGATCGGTGCACTTGCCGAAAGTAGCAACAGTAGTGAACGAATATGCTACTTCCTATGAGTTTATAAAGACATATTCCTCTGGCAAGCCATTGCAATTGCTGTTTCGCCGTTGATTCTTGGCACCTTCTCCCACGTTGCTTCATTTTATAAGTAGTGGTAGGGGGAATTTTTTGAGATACCCACGGGAAGTAGCATTGTTAATCCCATTTTACTTGTAAGTTTATGAATTTTTTCAAAATTTTATTTTGTGTATAATTTCTTTTTTCAAAATATCATTCAAGAATACCACCCTTTTATTATTCTTAGAATGAAATCTCACATGTTAAAGAATTTTTACATTTTTTTAGAAATAAAATCCCGGTAATATTTAACTTATTAAATAAATTTTAATATTTCCAAAAAAATGATTTTCTTATTATATTCTTAAAAATCATGATTTTCTGAAGAAAAAAAAAAAAAATCAACCATTTCAATCTAGCATCGTGGGAGGGTTCCGAAGTTTTAACTTTTTCAACACGTCCATGTTACTTTCCAATAATTAAGACTTTACAATCCCACCTTCATATGAAAGTTCCGACAGTATTCACTTTTCCAACGTGTCCATGTTGCTTCCTGTGCGGTGAAGTTGGGTAGATAAATGATAATATGAAGTATGAACACATTTTTTTTTTTTAGATTTTATATTTCTCATTTAATATGAGAATTGAATTTTCATGTTGTAGAGATAAAAAATATATGAGATTCGTATGTTAGAAAAAAATTATGTGTAGAAATTAGCATGAAAATCGAAGGCTGTGTAAGAAAATTTAAATTCTCATATTAAATCAGAATTATAAAACTTTTTTTTATCCATTGCCCATTTTTCTATTAATAAAAGAAGATGATTGGTTTCCGCGTTGAGCACGGGATAATTATTGTGTATTATTAAAGGATACCTTTAACATGACACAACAAAATTTCTTACACACACAATATTTTGTGGGGCCCACACTTTTTAAAACAAAAAAATAAAAAATTAAGGCACGCAAAGCAAACCTTTATAACATTACACAATTATTTTTCTACAACATAACTCTTATAAAACCCATTATTAAAAAGGTTACAGCCGCCCTTAGTTAAATTGAGAACTAGGTCTATTGTTTTTTTATATTTTTATAAGGGAGTGTTTGGTAGAGAATAAAAAAAAAATTTACCGGAGAAATGTAATTATTAGAGAAATGATGAGAAGTGAAGTTTGATAGGAAAAAAAAAACTGTTTGGTCGATCAAAGTTTTACCAAAAAAATTGGATAGAATTCTATAAGTCTATTTTTGGTTGAAGATAAAATATAGGTAGGAAAATATAATTAAATTACCACAACAACCCTTGACTAAAATAAAATAGGAAAATATGATTTTAGTTTATTGTAATTTTCTCAAACACCAACGTCATATGGTTAAATGATGATTCTTTAATAGTTTTATATTATATTTTTCTAACATTCATACATCATGTAACGACTAGTACTAGAATTGGGATCCGTCACCAATTTTAATTTAGGTTATGGAAAAGAGAAAACCTTTTGTCTTTGAAAACTACTCTTGAAATTCAATGAAGTTTGAGAATCCTTTGCGCATGAGAAAGGATGGAGAATAAACTCCACGACACCCTAATCACATCCATCATAAGATGGTTATCTTGAATTGATTGCATCGATTTTTTGTTACCCTTTAAATAATTAGTGATAAAATTAACAAACAGAAATTAAATTCTAATATTTACTAGTAACTAAGGAATTAATTTAAATATTTACAACAATGAAATAATAATAATTATTAAAAAAAAATTACAAGAAAATATGGCTTCACAGAGTAACCTAATGCAATGGAAAATTTAAAGTCACGTAGTTCTTAAGAAATAATTCTCTTCATAAATTAAAAAAGTAAAAAATAAGAAAAAGATTATTACATTATTTCCTTTAAAACGTAATTAGTAAAAAAAAAGTGTGCTAATAACAATATTTAGAAAATATTTATAGCACAGCACTTTTTAATTAAGCAATAACAAAACTAAATTTTATATAATCCAAAATAGAGAAATCTCAATTTTTTTTTTTTAAAAAATAATATAGCCAAAGTACAAATACAACGCGGACTAATAATTACAGTAATATTTTTTTTTTTTTTTTTACTGTTTCCAAAAAAAAAAGTAATCTTTTTTTACTTATTATTACTAAATTAATACATTCTCATGAATCTATATTTCTTTAACTCGGTCATTTTATTTTTTTTATTCATACTATGAAAGCTACTCCATGAAAATTTAAAGTAACTTCCAAGAAATATATCTCCGGTCAAAATTCAAAATTCAAAGCATTTCTCAACCAATAATCTTACATGCATCCTCACATCGTGGCGGAGCCAAGATTCCGATTTAGTTAGGGCCAAAAAATTTGACACATCAAATTATTAAAATATTTATCGTAATTACACAAATTTATTAGGAAAAAAAGTTACCATGAATTATAGCATATTTATCTAAATTATTTATTAAATAATGTCAACATTGCACCAGAATCAACCCAAGCAATTTTAGTTGAACCAGACCTACTCTTTGAATTTGAATTACTATTTGTAGAAGAGAAAGTGTAGAACAATTAAAGCCCAAGAAAAAAATAGCTTAAGATTTATCAAAAAAAATACGAATCTAAATAATGTATGTAGATCGAGGTGTCTTTAAAAAAATCAATTCTAAAATAAAGAATTTAGCAGCTTTACATTAATCTATACAAAAAGTTACCAAAAATAATTAAGAGTGTTTGGCATGGTTTTTTTAGTGGGATTCATTTGGATACGTTTGAAATGAAAGTTATTATTTATTTATTTCATATATGAGGAACCCCACATAGCTACACTGGTCTTTGAGAATCATAAACCAATACCATTACACTAAGTTGCATATATCTTTACAATTTATATTTTTTACTTTCGCTTGATATTAAAATAAAGGTGTTGTAAGTCACTAAGTTATCATGAATTAATTAATACAACTGCAGGATGTATCATGTAAGTATTAAGTAATTGCTTGTAATTTCTTAATTATTTATAAAATAGTTATTGTGAAAAGAAAAAATAACATTTTGTTTTAAAGAGCAATGACGTAAAATGCAATAGGCTTTATCGCTATGAAAAAAAGCCATAGAGATGCTGCATAACTTCATAATTTGTCAAGAGAGAGTATATAAAGATGATTCAGATTCAAATATTTAAGAAAACACTAAAGAACAAAACACTCAAAGCATATCTTCACAAAATAAAATCAATCACAAAAAAATTAGGAAAATTTCAAAATAAAAAAACACCAATTTAATAGCAAATATCATTGGGGTTTCTAACTTTGAGAGAAATGCGAGCAGACACGAAGACACCGCTAAGGTTTCCAATTCTACTGAGAATGTATTAGACTATTAGCTGAGAGACAAAGAACATAAGTGGAGCCAGATTTTAATTTTAGAAGGGCCAAATAAAAATTAATTATATAAATGTATATAATAATAATTTTTTAAAAGAAGTTTGCAAGGGCGAAAGTCCCACCTGGAGACCAAATGGCTACGCCGGTTGTCAACTTTCATCAAACATTGTTATTGAATATGAAATAAAATGTATTTAAAACAAACAAATGAGAAAAAATATTACCGCCATTTGATCTTTGATTTTTTTAAAATAAATAAATAAAGGGTGCAGGGAACTAAACATATACATATAGACAGAGAATTTCCTAAAGATTTCTGTGGTTTACTGATTCCTTATTTTCTAATTATATCATCCTTTTGCATAATAAAAATCAAGATAATACAAGAATGTTTCAAATTCCTTCTGTCTAAATTTTATTTACTTGTATAGGAGCTATAAAATGCTCTAATTTTTACATTAAAATTGGTCAATTTTGTTATATAAAATAATCATAGATCAGAACTATAAAATTTTGTTATACATATAGAAACTCATTTCTTATACAAAAATTTAACATAAAAAAATGGAGTAGGATATTGTAATAATCAATTAGTGCTACTACCAATATTATTATCAATTAATTTTACCGTTAAATCGACTATGTTCAATGTTAATAAAATTGGACGGATACAATCCACCCGGGAACCGGTAAACTGGTCATATAACCGGTCCGGTTGAAGCAACAGACCAGACATGCATCAGAACCGGTGCGACCCGGCCGATTTTCATGAAAACCGGTGACCCGGCCGATTTTCATGAAAGCCGGTGACCCGGCCGGTTTTTATAATACCCCTAACTTAAATAATTTAATTAATTATTTCAAATTAAGTAATTAAGCATGTATTAGTGAGTAAAAGTAAGTAAATTCCCTTATAAAATTAATTAGGGTCACTTTTGAGGTAAAAAGTGTACTCTGTGAAAATTAAGGGGTATAAATTGGTGTAGACAAAAGTGCCCGAAATATAAAAATGGAAGTAGAAATATTCCTTGAAAAATATTCCAGACTGTTGGATAAAGTTTGGTAATAAATGGAATTAAATAGATAGATGAACCGATACCCACTTAACCTGTGTTAAGTGGCATGTCACTTAAGGGAACCCTTATTTCCCACCCAACCCGTCGAGGAACAGAGGAAGAAGAAAAGAGAAGAAAAGAAGAAGAGAAAGGAAGAGAAGGGAAAAGGGGGAGGAAATCCTAGGGGGATCAAACCTTGATGGTTTTGAGTGATTCCAAAGCCTAAACCACTCCAAATCTTCCCCTCTTTCACAATCCTAGCTTGGATCTTGGTGGGGAGTTGTGTGGTTTGAGATTTTTCTTCTCAAAGTGGCGACCCATGTGGAGAAATTGTGAGATTTGAGAGCTTCTACCTCCATGGAAGCTTGAGGAGTAACCAATCCTTGGTTGTGCAACCATTGGTGGTAAGATTTCATCCTTTGAACTCTATTTTCATGAAGAACCCATGATTTAGGTTTTGGATGAATAGTGTTTTGGGGTTTATGATTATGTGAGTGAATTTGATATGTTCTAGGTAGATTGAGGCCTAGAGTATGTTGAGAAAAGTGTTCAGATGATGATTTTAACGGTGAAAATGTATTTGGAAAATTTGAGATACCATATTTTTGAATAGTACCGTATACGCGAATAGTGAATAGTACCGTATACGTGAATAGTGAATAGTACCGTATACGTGAATAGTGAATAGTACCGTATACGTGAATAGTGAATAGTACTGTATGGATGAACAGTGCCGTATGCATACATTGATGCTGTATACTAATAGAAATGTGTTCCTTGGTTATAGTGTGATGCCAAGTGGACTTGTGGAACAAGAGCGTGGACATTAAGCAAGGCTGTTAATCAGTTGAGATTGAGGTGGGTTGGTCATCTGTTGAGTATTTTGTTGGCTTATAGACCTTTTGACTTGGAAGAGGCTAGGAAAAGAGCTATTCCAGGTAAGCCTTCGGACCTTGGGTGTAATTCCCTTTATTGTTCCACCAAGCCCTGAACGGGTAATGGCGTGTTGTTGTATATAAATGCAATGAAATAGAGTAATGCTTCGTTATACGTATTTGCATGCTTTGGTGTGACATAGGATGGTGTTTCCCTATGTTGGTATGTTGCATGACGATGCGTAAATCATACTTGGTAGTTTAGCTGGCCAGTAGGACTATTTGCATCTGAGTATCCTTAGGATAGCTCGAGAGCTCGAGGGATTTCTCCTGGAGATGTTGTTTACACTTGCATGGATATGTATTTGCTGCATTATTATTGTCATTGCTATTACACTGTTATTGAACTATGGGGTGGAGAGATGCTCCAAGGACCCCTGGTTTACTGGATATATTCGTATATCTCACCCCGTGTGGTTGGGGACCCCTTTCAGGCAAGGATATTGCAGGAGCATCTGATGGCAAGTGGCCATATTTGAAGTAAAGGGATATACGAAGATTTAGCATCAATTGAAATGAAAGTATGGTATTAAGCTTTAAGTATGTTATTCCGCAATGTATTATGGTTATGGTCACGTAATTGGGTAATTTTAATTCGGCTTGTTTTAAAAGAAAAATTTAACCGGATTTTAATTGCACCAATGTGATTGTAACTGCGCTTAATATCATAAGTCAATGTTAACAAACCGGTTCTAGAACGGGGTGTTACAGTTTTCATGAAAGCCGGTGACCCGGCCGGTTTTCATGAAAACCGATAACCCGGCCCTGTTCCAAAAAAAAAAAAATTCCAAATTTCTTTTTTCAAAAAAAGTAATAATAATAGACATATTTGAATATTTTCTTTGCTTATTGACTTACATAAGTTATGTACCTATAACACTAATATTATCTAAATTATGCATTATGTAGAAAATTTTGATTTGATTTATACTATAGTCAGAGATGTCATTTACTGCACCTGGAGTCCCGTATCACGAACATTATATTTTTGTTTGATCCTTTATTGGAAAATAGTATGTGATTTTTTATTTTTTTATATTAAAATATTTGAAATTTTTATCATTTTTTTAGATTTTTGAGTATGTTTATAATTTTTTAATATAAATTATAGAATTACACATAATTAACTGGTCATGCGGTTGAACCAGTGACCCACTGGTTGAATCGGTGACCCAATACCTCGACCGGGCCAGTTTTAATAACATTGATTATGTTGATCTAACAGTTATATTTATTTACATCTTTGTATGATTTTGATTCCCCATATTTAATGTGAAAGCATTAAATATGCAAAATCATAATCGTACAAAGGTGAAAACAAATATAAACTATTGAATATGGAGAATCATAACAATACAATGATAGAAATAAATATAACCGTTAGATCAACATTATCGATCTAACGGTAAAATTGATTGGTAGTAACATTAAGTGGTTGTTACAATATCCTTCCTAAAAAAGATAATGTAGGGCACGTTTGGTGCATAGTATAGGGTAATGTCTGATAGTATAAGACCTGATTGTATAAGACCTGATTAAATTTTAATACTATTCGGCGTTTGATATGATATTGTATAAGATAATATCTTCCAATATTTTTAAAAATTAATATATTAAAAAAATTATTTTAATATATTAATATTGAAATGATATATTAGTTCTTTAAAATTGTACTTGTAAACAATATTAATAAATCAACCTCTTATCAGTGCTAATCCCACATTCTTAGGTCTGATTAAGTTATGCATCATTTTAATGTATTAAGGGATTCTACTGAATAAGCTTATAATATACGATGATCATATCAAATATCTGAAAATGTCATAATGTATAGTGTAAGTTTATACTATCAAACTTTATACATTACAACAAATATGCCTATAAAGTATAATATTATGGGCCCAAAGTCATGAACAAACAGTATCTAAGCAGAACATGATGCCGTGGACTGGAGTATAGATTGGATTTTTCTTCAAATAATTCTGGGCCTATTTTTAGTAGGCTTTAGGTTTCCCTTTGAGTTGTTTTATCCAATGTTATTAAAACCGATTCGATCAAGGTATTAGGTCATTGATTCAATTAGTGGGTCACTAATAAAACTACATAACTCGATAATTACATGTAATTCTATAATTTATATTAAAAAGTTATAAATACTCAAATATCTAAAAAAATGATAATAATTTCAAATATTTTAATATAAAAAAGTAAATCATATATTATTATTCAATAAAAGATCAAACAAAAATATAATGATCATCATACAGGGCTTCAGGTTTAATAAATGACATCTATAACTATAAACCAAATCAAAATTTTCTACATAGTACCTAATTGAGAAATATTAGTGTTGTAGGTACACAACCCATGTAAGTCAATAAATAAAAAATACTCAAATATATCCATTATAATTTTTTTAAAAGATTCTTTTTGGAATTTTTTTTGAGACTAGTCCAGGTCACCGGTTAATCGACCAGATCACCGATTTTCATAAAAACCGGCCAAATCTCGCTAGTTCTTATGCATGACCAATCCATTATTAATTATATGATCAATTTATCAATTTTGGGATCGCCTGCCGGCCGATCCCATTTTATTAACATTGATTTCAAGTTGTTAAAATAGGGTCAATACATGATAGAACAATGTGTACTGAAGTGGAATGCTGGCCCTCACAGTACAAATGCAAATGAAGAAACTACTGTTATGTTGGTTTAAACTTTATTCAATTAAAGAAAAATAGAAAAAGAAGTGTCGTTTGGTGAAGGGGTGTGTCCATAGGAATTTGTTAGTGGACATTAATGGTTTGAGTTTCTATGAAGTAGTCTTTATTATGCTTAGTTTTCCTAAGTTAGTTATTAGTTTCTGTTAACGCTTTTAAATAGCACCATGTAAACCATTGCAAAGTGGCTTGGGCATACACAGATATAGAAAGAGGTATATTCAGAGACTCATTTTGTGTGTTTGAGTGTTTGAGAGAAACACCATTAGAGGACCTGTGAATCACAAATTGGTATCAGAGCTTGAGCCAATGGAAAATATGAGTAATAGTCTGCCAGTGCCCCGCCTGACAAAGGTGAATTATGAAAACTGGAGTATCCAAATGAAGGCCCTTCTACGAGCTTATGATAGTTGGGGGTTGGTGCAAAACGGGTTCGTAGAACCTGATACAACGGAAGGATATTCAGCAAATCAACTCAAGCAATTGAGTGTGTTGAGATCAAAGGATGCAGCGGCACTATTTATGATGTTTCAAGCCGTTGAAGGAAGCGGTGGTCTTGAAAAAATTGGAGATGCGACGACGGCAAAGGAAGCCTGGGATATATTGGAGACAACTTACAAAGGTGCGGACCGTGTAAAGCAGGTCCGACTTCAAACTCTAAGAGGAGAGTTGGAGGGGATGAAGATGAAGGAAACCGAAGGAGTGTCGGACTTCATCATCCGGGTTCAAACCGTGGTGAACCAGTTGAAACGAAATGGAGAGGTGCTGACCGACTCCAGAATCGTTGAAAAAATTCTAAGGTCATTGACAGACGACTTCGAGAACGTGGTATGTGCAATTGAAGAGTCTAAGGACTTAGCTACGCTTTCTGTTGAAGAGCTAGCAGGTTCCCTTGAGGCACATGAACAACGCAAGAAAAAGAAGAAAGAA